>PVJO010001648.1:0-165604 GCA_004026905.1 Hystrix cristata | reverse complement strand
GGGAATGGGAAAAAAAGAAGCAACAAAATATATCATGTACAGGTACAAATCCCCTGTGACGAATGTTATTACTAGGTACATCTAAAATGTACCGTTAAAATAAAATAAATTTAAAAAACATAAACAGACTTTAAATTTTTCATCCACTTTGGTGATGTTAAGTTCAAGGACATCACTGGAGATTTATGAGGTTCCCAAGACACATGCATTCTCCCTCAGGAAGAATCTAGGGCTCACAGTGACTTCTTAATTGTGGCTTTGGCTATTTAACAGACTGTTTATTTTCCCAGATTTACACTGCTTTGTGTAAACTAAACCAAAAGTCCAGTTTTTATGGTAGGTAGCAATTAGAATAATTAGTTAATCCTCAAAGGATAATCAGCAATGTCTAAATTGTGTTTTACTTCATAGTTAATCCTGCACAGCACCAGAAAAAGAAAAGGAGTACTTAATGCAGAGCAATTAGTAACATATAAGAAAATTAAAAAGCATTAAGTAGTAAATGAGATAGTGTGCTCCCACTCATCTTTCCAATGCCATTGTTTGGTTGTATGGGAATGCTGGAAATTTTCCTGAAAGAAACGGAACTAAATAATTCTACTTTTATTGCATAACAAGGGAGAAAAGTGATCTGCTACTGCAAGAACATGTTGGAAGCAGATGGATTTTGAAGCAAAAAGTGAAGGTAAGATTATGCCTCCAAAAATGTCTCTGTACCCTATAGCAAGTATGTTGACAAAAGCATAATAATAATAATATTAAGCCTAAGTAATGACCACGAATCTATATTTCAGGATGTGAATAAGGAAAAAAATATAAGTTAAAATTCTCATTCAGGACTATTTTACTTATTTTTTTAGACAGGGTTTCTTTATACTGAGCTCCTGGGCTTAAGCAATTCTCTCACCTCGGCCTCCAGAGTACTGGGATAACAGGCAGATTCACTGTGCCCAGCTGACAATCGTCTTTTAAAAACATCAAGATAGTAGAAATATTTTCATCTTGAAAATAGCAGTATCAGCCTAACAAGTGCAAGGCCCTGAGTTCGATCCCTAGTACTTAAAAAAAAGAAAAGAAAAGAAAAGGAAAAAAAAATAGCAGTCTCATTGTATCTTGAGTCTGATCTTAAGATCAAAAATAAAAGCTCTTATCTGTACAGAATAACTCACTTTCCTTCGTTGTCCCTTTGTCACCATTCAGAAATTTAACAGTGAATTAGAAGTAATCTGAACCAGAAATTATTGTTTCCAAAACCAATTGAGGAGGTTTGTGGACTTGATGGCTGCTGCGCTTTGTTATCATTGCGTAACGAACCTTCTCAGAACTTGATGGTTTATAACAACCACTTACTTAGCTCACGAGCCAGCTCCAGCAAATCAAATTGGCAGTCGAGGCTGATCCGACCGGGGCGCGTGTGTCTGCCTGCAGCCACGTGAGGTCTGGGTAGCTGTTTCCAGGGCTTGGCTGGCTGTCAGTGGGGACCTCTTGGCTCTCCTCCATGTGATTTCTCATGCATCGCAGGCTCGCCAGAGTGCTTATGCTGGAGGCAGGGGTCCAAGAGAGAAGGTAGAAACACATGAGTGCTCTTGAAGCCCAGGCTAAAAACTGGCACATATTCATGTCTGCTGATTTCTATTAGCCAAAGCAGGCAACGAAGTCAGCCTGGTCCAAGACGCAGGCTGTGGGCTTTACCCCGTGAGGGACTGCAAGAGGTGCGGAGTCATGTCAAAAAGGCAGGGGTACAGGGAGGCTGTTGGCTGTAACTGCCATGTGACCAGCCTACAGCATCCAAAACTCTTCTAACACTAAAAGGTTTATTAAAGAAGTATTTTTATTTCCTTTTTACTGAGATGTTTTATTTAGAAACAAATATTGAATTTTATTAAGTGTGTGTGTGAGTTTGTGTATGTGTGGCTGAGATGATTATGGGTGGTCATTTTTCTCCTGAGCCATGTAGTAGATTAGCTTAATATATTTTCTAATATCGATCCTTTCTTTTGTGCCTAGAAAGAAACTCACCTGATTGTGGTTATTATTCTTCTTATACATTGACTAATCTCTTTGCCAGTGTTAAGATTTTATCTCTTTGTAAATGGTTAGTAATTTACTTTTTTGTGCTACATTTGTTAGATTTTGGTATTTGAATTATAATTTCTGTCAGAGTGAAATTTCTAACACAGTAGAATTTGTCCCAAAGAATATTATGCTACAGATGGTTAAAATCTGGCTGGGTTTTTTAATTGTACTCCATAATCCCTTCGTTATTTACTAGATGACCCACAATGGGTCCCCAAATTTTTTCAACCTCCTCAAGATTCCAAACATGTCTCCTTTAAAAACTTACAGTGTAGCAGGCAGCCTCTGACAGGATCTGCAGTGAGATCCACTTCCTGTTATTTAAATCTGTGTATAATCCCCTTGCCTTGAGTATGGGCAGGACCTGTGGCTTGTTTCTAACTAATAGAATAAGGCAAAGATCACAGGATGTCACGTCCATGATTATGTTACAGGTGATAATGATTTCTATCTTGTCAACAGACTCCTTCCTTTCAAGCTTGGATGAAGTAAGCTGCCATGTTGCCCAGAAATGAGAGAGCTTGGGGCCAACAGCCACGCTCGGCCAACCGAGGCCCCAGTCTGGTGGTCCTCGAGGAACTGAACTACCAGCAACGGACTGATCCTTCAATACTCCAGCCCTGGCCAAACCGGAAGGAAGCAGAGGATGTAGCTATACCACACCTGATTGCTGACCAAAGAAACCGTGAGTTAATAAATGGGTATTGTTTTAGGCCATTAAACTTGTGGTAATCTGCTAGCCAATGATAGATAAGAAATACACATTAAATCCTAGATTCTCAGAGTGAAGACCTTGAAAAATACATAGTTCAACTTTATATTTTAGGATGAATCTCCTCAAAGTACCTGTCTACCTTATGTTTAAATGTCTCAAATGATGAAAAACTCACTAATATAAAGGATAGTCCATGACATGCTGGGTAAATTGCAATTTTTAGAACTAGTCATGTTAAAAAGTTAAATATTTTATTCACAGGTCATTATTCTCACCTAGATATCACATCTATTTCTTCTTCCACATAATACACTGAAATTATTTGAAGACAGTTATCCTATTCATTCTGAGTCTTCTATTCTTGTTTAGACTGTAATGAAACTTTGAACAGTTTGAGAATGGAGCTAGTCCTATCTATTTTTTACACTCTATGCCTATAACTATGAAAATCCCTGCCATAAAGGAAATGTTCAACAAATGTTGGTGAAATAAAGTGGAATTATCAATGTTAAATATTCCCAGTTCTTCTAAAATTCCTTACCTGGTATGGTGTTTTTCTGGGTTTTGTTTCATAGTCATAGTGCTGGGGATCTAGCCCAGGGCCTCAGGCCTGCTAGGCAGGTGCTCTACCACTGAGCTACACTCCCAACCCGTGGTGCCGTTTTATGCCCTCCCTCGTCATTTTTGTCCCATTCTCTTGGTAAGGTGCCAGTAAGTGACCTTAACACTTAAGGTTTTGTTTACATAGTATGGAGAAGTGTGGTGCTGTCACTGGGAGTAATTAGTGAGCACAAGATTAAAATTACTGTTCATTTATCTTGGGCTCACTATCAAAGAAAGCCTATCTTGCTCTTTAATATAAGCTGTACTATGTCCTGTCATTGCTATGTTACATTTATTGTGCTTAATTTCCTTGTTCTATGTATTCCACCTCACCAAACAAGTTGAAGTCTTTTTGAGTACCAACTTTATCATCTCAACCCGTCTCCCTTGCTCCTAACTGCATATTATCTCTACATTTGATGACTTACTTTTTTAACGGTATCTATAACTTGAATACTAGTGTTAAGATATGACCAAGACAAATCCATTTTCCTGGTTGATCTCCATTTATATATTAATATTCTCCAAGTATCTTCCCTTGTGTAGACCATGTCAATAGCTTTTGACATTTCCATCCTTAAATTCCTCCTTTGCAAAGCAGCCAGAGTAATCTTCATAGAATTTAAATCAAATTATATCATCTTTCTGTTCACAACTTTTTAGTGGCCTGTGCTTATGAGAATGCAGACCTCTTCCCGCTGTCTGCAAGCCCCCGCCCCTCAGGCCAGTGCAAGGTGAAGATGCTCATTTCCTTGGTTTGTGTGAGGTCAGCTTTCAAATGTAATCTGTCTTTTTTCCCTCGAGAAGCTTTGTAAGATTTCATTGTTTTTGATTTTCTGATGTTTCCTTCTAGTTTGTCTAAGGATAGGCTTTGACGATATTTGTGGCCTTTGGGATTCATTGGGTTTCTTGACTCTGTAGGCTTGTGTCCTTCATTAATTTTAGAAAGTTCTCAGCCTTTATGTCTTTACATAGTGCCCCTCTGCTTTTTAGAATACCAATTCAATTTATGTTCCATTAGAACTTCTCATACTTTCCTCTAAATCTTTTCATATTTTTCTGCATTTTTCACCCCTATATATCTCCATACAATACTATGGGCAATCTCTGACAATGCATGTTCTAGTTTGTTGATTCTTTCTTCAGCCTTTAGCTCGATTTCATGTCAAACTTGATTTTGTTTCTATTTCGGTGATCATATTTTAATTTTAATTTTTTCTAACCTATTTAGCTTATAGAATATTAGTTTGCTGTTTTCTGTTTCCTGTAAATGTTCTTAAGAACGGGAGCTCAAGCCATTCTCCTGCCTCAGCCTCCCCAACTATCTAGGCCTACCTGGCTCACATAGCTCTCTTACCGTTTGTTTTGACATCTGGGTAAATTTTCTTGTTCATTATTTCAGTTGGTTCATACTCAAGTGTTTTTCTCATGTTCCTGGTTTTCTTGTGCATACAGGACATTGCATTTGAAAAGTTATTTGTGGAAGTAACTCTAGGCCCACAGATGAAAGCCCACTGACCTCCAGAGAAAATTTTTGTTTCTTCTGGGCTCCTGGGGATACTTCCACCTTAAAGCACGTTTAAATCTAGCAACAGCATTTAAATCAGAGGCTTTAATTTTCACTCCCGGACACCTGGTTCCTGCTTGACCTGAGTGTGCAGCCCTATGCCTGCTGCTGTGTGTTCGGCTTACTGAGAGGACCTTGTACCTTCCACTAGGTTCTTCACTTTTTACCGTCTCTCTTGTGTTCAACAAGGGACCAAACTAAACCACTGAACGTATCCAGAGTGGCAAAAGGTCTTCATGCCTACTGCCCTATGTGTACCCATTTGCTTTCCAGAGTTCTCATTTCTCTTATTCAGTCTCCATGTAACTCAGTTTTCTCATCTGTAAAATGGGGATAATAAGAGTACCTACAGATTACATGTAAAGAATAGTGCTGGCCTCCAGTAAGTACACACTAAATTTCAACTACTAGTAATGCCATATCACCTTATTTATTTCCTTTATACCACTTACCATCTTCAAAAATCATCTTGTTTATTTTTATTATCATTTTCTTTTCTAGTAGAACATAATCTCTATATTTTCTTATTTACCATTGTAAATTAAACATCACTTTAATTGAATTAACAAATGTATTCAAGTTTTTCACTATAAACACAGTTTTGACTCAATCCGAATAACTCACAAATTGAAAACAAATAGGCCAGTTTATGTGAAAAGTAACCCAGTCATCCCAAAGCACACTCTTTTTTAAAAGAAAAAATTAAAAAGTTACCTTAATCCAAGAAAGGTGAATGAATAATTATATCAGACTTGATTATTTGATGGCCAAAATTAACTGGCTCCCTTCAAATTTTAAAACAAGATAACTTAGTTTGAGTATCTTTTAAAATTTGCATGTACTCATTTGCCAAATACCTCAATCTTTCATCATTTATCATAATTCTAGAGACTTTCCCTCGTGAAGCCGCTACTCCATTTACCAGGGTTCAGGGAGTTCAGGCAATTTCTTCCATCACAAGCTCTTGATGAAATTGCTGATTGGCACTCTACTCAGAGCCAGTGAAAGGACTGAAATGTAAACAGGTCTAACTGTGAACGCCTTGTTACACATACAGTACCTTTCGGCTTACCATTTTATAGCTGAAAACTTCTATATCACCGGTCTTCTCTCAACTCAGAATCTCGGAAGACTATGTGTCACGTTAGACACGATACTGGGCTTGTCTCAAGACTGAGTCGCACATGACAGACACCTGTGCCCTGCTCTCTCAGGGAGACCAGGCAATGATTTCCTCTGCACACAGTCCAGGAAGCTCCTTCTTCCAGGAGGATCATCTCGAGCTCTCCTTAGTTGCTTTCCAATAGGCAAATTCTGTATTGCTTTTAATACATTTTAGTTACTATAGTAAATTAATCTCAAATAAATCTTTTATAGTCTTTCTGGTCACAGAACATACAGGCATTTGCAAAGAGAAATCTAAATGTTAGTACATATCTGTACAGTATATCTAGCTTTATGCAATATATTTTGCCCCAAAAGTTTTATGTATACTAAATTTTTATAAATTAACTCATAGTACACTAAAGGGATTTTGTGTTTTAAAAAAGCCTAAAGAAAATTATTTTGAAAAGTGTAAAATGAAGAGGAAGAGAAGGAAGAGATGAAGTTTTTATAGGGAGAAAGTCTTAAATGGTGGACTGATATGGTTAACTTGAGCAGGAACACGCAGCTGGACTGAGTTGGTGTGGTTTGGGGCATAGAAGATCCACCTGATGATTGTTGCCGACACAACATAAAGGAGAACGGGAGCAGCAGATAGTTGCTGACTGTTTCCCAGGAGAAGCTCTGTTGTGGCTGGTTCTTTGGAAGGTGACTCAGCTGTTCTAGTTGCAGAAGGAGCTCGGGGCCTTGCTGTCCTCAAGGATGGCTGCTGTTACTTCAGGGGAGCTCTGGTCTTCATCTCTGCTGCGAGAATTGTGTCCTAGTTCCCTTAAAGAGTTCTCCAGCCATTTAGTGTATATGTGGATGTACATGAACGTTACTATGGGCTCCCAGCCCTTGATTGGATCTTTTGAGTCTCCAGTGCATAGATAGACATTGGACATTCTTCCTGCATTTGGCTTATGAGTGAATGTTGTAATTTGTAAATGTGCTGTCTTAAATCTGCTCTCTTGCAAATCATTGGCTCTAGAAGGGTAATTAATACAGTATGAAATAACAAGTTACTTACTAATCTGACTAATACTGTTTTAATTCAGGATCCTACTGGGGATATTCTGTGGGTTAGCCTTCATACCTTCAGTATATGATGTGTGTGTTAGTCCATAGAAAATAAATGGAATTGCACTATTAATAAATCAAACACAAACCTTGATTTCTTTTACGGCAATATAGTCTTAAAGTCTTGAGTAAAAGAACGGAACTAGAAAAAAATACGACCGGAAGAGTAGTCATATCGAAGTGAGAAGGTTGTCAAGAAGATATGGGAGAAGTGAAGCAAAGATGGCTCTGGGGCTGGGGAGGTGGCTCGGTGGTAGAATGCTTGCTTGGCTTGCCTGCATTTGATTCCAGACCCACACACATACAAAACTGATGCTAGACTTTCCTGTTTTTTTCTCATTAGTGAGAATGTCATCAACTCACTTGCAGCAAGGGAGTGATGTGATAAGGTTTTGTTTTATTAAGAACTCTGAGAGCCATCTGGGTAATGAGTTGGGAGGAAATTCGATTAGAGACACAGAATCCCGCTATGCAGTTATTGCTGCAGTTAGGGCAAGAAAGATGTAAGAATCTAATTTGGGGGAAGAGACGAGGAATTATATGAGAGGTCATGTTGCTAGGACATGGATTTCCATGAGACTGACAGGTTGCACGCGTGGTGAATGTTCATGTCACTTATTAAAACAGGGAACGCAGAATGAAAGGTAGCTTGGAAAGCAAAGGAAGTGGAATAGATTTAGGAAGTAAAGATGCTGAGTTTCAACTAAGATATCTAGGAGGAAAAATCTATGACTGTCCAGATGCAGTTGCTCCATGTAGACATGGAATACACAGGGCTGGAACTCAGGAAAAGGAACAGGGTGGGAACAAGTGCAAACGTCTTGGGGCAATGCACGTGTGGGTCACAGCCATGGAAATGGACAAGATCACCAGGAAAGTCAGCGAAGTGGATAGAAAAGAGGAGGACAAGCAGAACCAGGGGAGACTGGGAAGGAAAGAATGACTGGAGGGAGAGAAAGATAGGAGGAGAAAGTATATTTTCAGATGCCTAAGGGGAAAATGTGCCAAGAGGAGAAGAATGCTTCGGGAAAGGGAAACTGTCAACAAGAGCAGAGGATATAGGGAAGCTCAGTGTAATTAAGTTCTGAAAGCTTTTCACTAGATTGACAAATACAAGGCCATGGTTATTTTTGGCAGGGCATTAGAGGAATGCATTCAAGTGAGATTTAAACTTCCCTTTCCATCCTACCCCCGCCCCCTGCCAAGACTCCACACATTCCCTGACTCACCCCACTCTGATTTTTGTGTTGTCTAGAAGGGTTCCTTAGCACCAAAATTCAGGGAAGAATTTTCTTCTCAAAGCAGCAAAAGAGATAGGCATGTGGGGAAAGTAAATGGGGGAAGGCGCTTAAATAGTCCTTTAAGTAGAGGCAGATTTCAATCCTTGGAAAAGCCACACTCCAAGAGTCCAAGCTGGGGCTGCAGACCAAGAATGTGAGGTTGGGGTGAGAAGGTAAAAGAGACAGATTGCAACTGAGGGAGAGAAGTTTGGGGATTTCTTAGGGCTGTAGTGGGGCCTCCGCATTCTCCTTCATGGTCTGATGGGTGAATCAGGCTGGCCAGAGTAAAGCGGTACAGTGAAGAAACGGTGATGGCCAATGTAGAGCACCTTTTGTGGGGGAAGGGGAGGGGTACTGGAGACTGAACCCAGGGCCTTCACACTCAGCTATATCCCAAGACCTTTTCAAAATATTTTAAATGTTGAGACATGGTTCCACTAAGTCACAAGGTTTTCCAGTCTGGGTTTGAATTTGTGATCCTCCTGCCTCGGCCTCCCAGAGTGCTGGGATTACAGGCATTTGTGCCACCATGCCCGGAGAGCAACTTCTGAAAAATTTGTCTATGGAGAAAAAAATTACATTAGCCTAAGTGATAATTAGCAACAATTTTTTATGTATGTCCTACTTTTATTTGTATTTTTATGGGACGATAATAATGGACCTCAAAATCAAGGGAAATGGGGAGTCCTGTGTGGGTGCTATGGGAGAAAGTTGAAGTTTTCTGAAGTCTCCTCATCTAGATCCCTTTTTTTCATAATCTGATTAAAAATCTCTATCCTTTCATCTTCTCCACTGCTTGAGGTCATTTCTGCCATGTACACAAGCTAATGATTTGGAGTATAGTCACCTTTTCAAATGATCTGTGTTTTTATTTATATTTAAGTACATTTATAAATTACAGCCATTATGCTAACATCACAAAAACCCAGATCTCAGCATTTCAAATGTGTGAGTTCTAAACCCAAGGAGTAAATCATCCTTCTGCATGCATTATTTTACAAAAATCGATTGCCATATTGATTTCAACTGCCCTGTCTCCCTGGGTTCAGCTAACTTGTGAGGGCTGTCTTCTCCTCCTGGGAGCTGATAACCAGAACTTGTTCGATTCTGACTGGTTGAATCCACTGGGTCTGATTAGTCCTGGCCAGTCTGAGTGCACATTCCGCAGGGTGGATAATGTTACTGTTCCTTATTTTGCTGAGTATTAAACAGTTGACTAGATGACACATTTCCTTCAAAACCTGCCTTTTCCTAAAAACTGGCTAACAAGTTTTATTTTCTAGTGGCAGCAATGGTATGTATCTGTCAAATCTCTTTAAATTAAAAGTGACTAGATTAAATGAAACAGGACATTTCTTGGTCCTCATAACTGCGAGTCTGGGTGAGAGTCAGTTCACCTGGACTGGAATGCCCCAACACTGTCATCAAGACACTGCCTCTGTCCACATCTCAGCTCTGCTTTCTGTGTACCTTCTTTCCGAGGCTCAGACCAAGGCACGGGGAAATGTCAGCCAGCAGCTCCAGCCTCATAGCCTGTCCATTTTTAAACTCCAGAAGGTAGCAAAGACCTCTTTCCAATTGTGCAGGCAACTATCTTGGAGCTAAATATTCTTTAAGAGATGGCTGAGGAAGATGTAACTAAATATAACCACAGAGTCTGTGGGACTGGGCCATCATCACAGAGCTGGCTTCACATGTGTGCCTGCTCCTGGAAGAGGGGTCGGCTGTGGGGTCATCTGCGTGAGCAGCCCCACTGACAAGTGTGCTGCCTTCCCGTATTGTATTTTATTGTGGTTTAGCCCAAGATCTTTGATAGATCCCTTTGTGTCTAGCTGGAGAAAAAACAGTGTGAAAAAAGAAGGAGAGAGAAAGAGAGACGGAAGGAGGGAGGGAAGGAGGGAGGAAAGGAGAGAAAGGAGGGGGGAGAGCGAGAGAACTAAAGACCAAAAGAATAATTGTAAGTAAACAGCCATAAAGTAAATCACATTTCACAGATCAGTTTCTGTAGAACTCAGTCTCCCTTGGTGATAAACCTGGAAACGAACTGTTGACTTGCTTCGGTGCATCCTATTTCTTTCTCATCTTTTCCTGCTTCCTGCATCCTATCCTCCATCCCTCTGCCCTCTGTCTGACTGCTCACATCTACATGACAGCTTCCTCTTTATACTGGTAGCTACTGTCTTCCACCTTCTCTTGGCTTCTTTTGCTTCCCCTCTGCACAGCAAAATTTTATTTCACATTCCTCCAAGGGTAGATGGAAAAGGAAAAGTAGAAGAAGACACTCCGTTAAGGCCCCAGCGTACTTATTTCATGCACAGGAATTCAGAGAGGTTACATAATTTCCAGAGCTCCTTGTGCAAAATTTATTAAGAATTTCATGACAGCAGAGCACGAACGTAAGAACAAGGTCTTTCTGAGTCTGGGCTCTGCACAGCTGTCCTAGACAAACATCCATGAAGCTGACTGTGGGCAGAAGCCTTGGTCACCTCGGGTACTCCGTCTGTCCTGTTGGAGGACTCTGGTCTCGTCCCAATTCCAAGAGGTGGCTGCAGCCAATAGTGCATCCACATTCCCTCTGACAGCCCCTGGCTTAGTCATGAACACATGCTACATTCTTATTTTATCTTCGGTGAGAAGGGACACATGGGAACAAACAGCTTTTTACCCCTATACATTCTCATCTATGCCTCGGTGCAGTCATCTTGCTAAATGAGGACACTTGCCTGAAGACTTCAAGGTGGAAAAAGAGAAGAAACCCATCAGTAAATTATTGAATTAACCAGCCACGAAGCCCCTACTGCTTAGGTTTGTTGTATGTAAAATAATAATTTTTTCTTATTGTTTAAATCAATTGAGTTAAAAATCAATCAATCAATCAATCAATCGAGTTGCATTTTCTTACTTAGAGCCCAAAACAGCTCAAATAATACATCTTAGCAGGCAAAGCAATTCTTACATAAAAATAAATTTTTATATAACATCAAGAATGAGAAGAAGGAAGACAGTAAAGTGTGGGGCAGCCCGGAGGACCAGGCTTCTTGAGGGTACTTTCCCCACCCAGGGGGCCTGTCTCAAACTGTTCTCTTTTCTTCTCCCTCTTTAGAGGTGTTAGAGCAGAACCATGGAAATTTTAGAAACAGGAAGTAAAGTAACAAAACATGTTAAATTAATGCAAACCTGGATTACAGAAACAGATCTGATAATAGAGACTTTGGCTTAAAATAGGGTTCCTGACGGTAATGTGTAAGAGCTACCACCCAGAACTGGAAACAATGTACTTTTTGGGGAGGATCTTTGAAATGACTGCTGTGAGTAACTTATATCCAGTTTTAAGAACTTAGTAGCAAAATAGAAATAAACTAAAGGGAAATCTTTCTTGAGATACTGCCAAATAAATATATTTTGAAGCTATTTGTTATAGTCAGGACTCTGTCTATTGTAAGTAATAGGAAAACTAAATCAAGCTGACTTAGGCTTACATTATCAGGGAGTCCAAGGTGGAGTGGACTCTGGGCCAGCTGGCTCCAGGCTCAGTGTAATTTAGGCTGTTCTCTTCTCCATCTCTTAGTTCTCTCTGCCCATCGCCAAGAGAAACACAGTACACTGATTGGGCCATCCCTTCACATGCCTCATCCAGGCCCTAGGAGGAGCTCACCTACCCCAGCCACCTGGGCTGAAAGGGACGAAGGGACAGTGTCTCAAGAATGCAAGTTTGACTCGGAAAGGGGTGTAGGATTCTGGGAAGACAAAAATAAAAATGACCACTGTGTTACAGTTATTGTGCAATGAATTAGAGTTGAAATGTTAGGGGTTATTAATAGCAGCTGCTTCAGAAAAAGGCAAATGTTACTCAGAAGTCAAAGATTTCGATGCTAATATATCTTGAAGTCAAGATTTTTTTTCTTAATGTAGTGGTTGAAGTTTGAAAATTGGATTAGGATTTTAGTCTTTTGTCTCATCATTCCAAAAACGAATTCTATTTCTAAATTGAAGGGGATTTATGAATTCACATGTCTAAACCTCAGATGTAAACTGAAAAAGGAATGAAATTGAAAGGAGAGATATTGTGTATGTAAGTCAGTCAAAAGGATGACAGATTAGAGATAACAAAGCAAGATCCCTGAGTGAAACTATCTATTATACTCTATCAAAGTGGCAATTAAAAGGCCTGATGTAAAGTCACATCACTTTGACTGGGTTCATGCCAACATTCCTGACTACTTGTCAGAAAGGACAATTTATTTAGGAAGTTGATATCATACACTAGAAAGCAAGAGTGGTTTCCTTCTTTCTCTTAGATAGTTTGTATTAAAAGCTTCTAGTCAGAAGATCCCGAGCATGTGGAGTCATAGGCGAAACTGCAAAAAGGTGTCCTTGTAAAGTGGAAGACGTACTCCAGATTCCTAATTGCACTTTCTATTTAATGCGAGTTCAGGGATTCACCTTTATAAGAACCAGCTCTCTAGGTCTGCACGAACTCAAGATTGCCTCATTTTTATTGGCATGAAGACAAAGACATTAATTTCCTGTCCCAAAATAACAAGGCATTTTTTATTTCAAATAGAGGTAAGTTAAAAACACAGGGGTAATTTATGAATACTATGTAATTGTAAGACACCATGTTATTCCAAAGGCTGAAGAAAAATTAGCTATTTAAGAGCTGGTTTATCTGCGTCAAAATTATGGCATGGCTTTGCAAGGAGCTTTCCTGTGTCTCATGCAATCCCAGCTCCTTTTTAAGTTATTGCTGATGAGTTGTGCAATGTGACAGCCAGCGCAGCAGCAAGGCCTGGGATGGGAGTGAAGGTCTTGACCAAATGAAGACATATCTAAAAGAAAGCTCAAGTCACTCAATAGCATCCTTTTTACATCTCATTAAGTACAAAGCGTCTTTCATTACAGTGTTCCATAATAATATGTTATTAAGAGAATAATGTATCTGAAATTCAAACTGATAGTAGATAGTTTTCCCTTATAAGAAAGAAGTGGCGAAATTCATTTCAGGGAGAAATATTTCTCAACACCACTCCATTCCCCTCACAGAAACACTGAACTGGGTGATAGTGGTTAGAGAGAGTGGCCATGTTTTCTCCAGCCTCATCAGCAGTAGGAAGAACTGTTGCCATATTTTGGTTATTGTAAGAGCAAATGAATGAGACAGAACAAGAGCTGGGAAGATAGAGCCAATGAAATAGCTAAGTCCTTCAGAAGGAAGTGAGCATTATACAATATTCCCCCTATCTGAAAGGGAAATGTTCCAAGACATATCCCTCCTGACGCATGGCTGAAACTGTGGATTGTAGCTCACCCTGCATACAAGCACTGTGATACTACCACATTTGATCTGATAAACTAGACGACTAATAGGCAGGTGAAGTATTCAGCTTAGATACACAGGACAAAGGGCTGATTCAGGGCTCAGATGGAGACAGTGTAAGATTCATCACACTACTCAGCACAGCATGCAATTTAAAATGTACAGATTGTTTATTTTTGGAACTTTTCATTTCTGGAGTGTGGTTGACTAAAAACATGGGTAAGGGGAGACCACTGAATTTCAAATTGTCTGCCCTAGATCTGTAATGTAACTGTCTTGCCATTCCTCTGAATCTTCAGCAAAATTTTACTGTACATTGAAATGCATTGTTTTAGTGTTTTTGAAGGGCCAGAGTGTGGCTGGAACTCAAGGAAAACACCTTGTGTTTCACATATAACGTAGTGTGAATCAGAATAATGGAGTTAGACGTGAGTGAGGTGAATGTTCGGTAAAGCTGGAACTCAGAGTTAGAAAAGCACAGCCCAAGTTTGGCACAGAAATCTGGGGAACAGGGAATGGGGGCTAGCATGGATATCTGGGTTAGTGACATAATAATAATTACTAGTATATATTGAAAGATTTACTATGTACCAGGCCCTTCACTAAGAGTTTACATGTACTCTTTTATTCATTGCTCACAATTCCTTATGGTTTTATTACTTTCCATTTTGGAGAGGAATAAATTGAAGCATAATGACATTAAATAACTTGCTTAATGTCCTAAATGCTGAAGCTAATCAACAAACAAAGATGTTCATGACACAAAAGCCTATTTCTTGTCCATTAGCTTGTATTTTCCTCTGTATCCATGGGGGACTGATTCCCAGTCCCTGCAGATAGCCAAACCTATGGATGCTCAAGTCCTTTATATAAAATGTCATAACCTATATATTCTAGATTACTTATAATACCTATAATCCTTAATACATTATAAATCTATGTAGTTTTTTATTTTATATTTTTTGAGGTAAGGTCTTCCCAAGTCACCCAGGTCGGCCTTGACACCTTGATTCTCCTGCCTTAGCTTCCTGAGTAGATGGGTCTATAGGCATGTGCCACTGTACCTAAGCCTAATGTTATGTAAATAATTGTTATATGACATTACTTATGGACTAGTGACAAGAAGAGGTCATCTATATTCAGTATAGATGCAAGTTTTTAAAAAGTGTTTTTGATCCTTCGTGTACTGACTCTACAGATGGGGAACCCACAGATATGGAGGGGGAACTGGATTATTCTTCCCAGGACCCACATGGGCTCTCTGGCACTAGTGGACACTCTGATTCACACTCCTTTCCTTTAGTATGAGTGCTGACCTTAAATGATGACCTGAATTTATAGATCTCTTTTTACCTTTGAAAGAAATCAGTGTTATCATTAACTGTTATTGGTTACCTAGTTAGCATGTGTGGAAGGAAAAAGAGGTATAATATCTAATTTCCAGCCTTATAAAAATTATCATCAAGTTGGATAGATATGCTAAGCATTAAAGTCAAAATAAATGTACAATGAGATACCAAACTGTGAACCAATAGGATCAGCTAATATGGGATACTGTAAAGTTATGGAGTGACAAAGATACTATGGGATTCCTTGGTCAGTTGCTTCCAATTGTGGTTTTGAGCTAGTGACGACCTCTGTGTCAAGGTGCCTCATTGGCAATGTGGGGAGTGCGAGAGTACTTGCTTTACACGCTATACCATTGCTGTGAACCTTAAGTAAGATGACAAATGGAAATTTCTGTGTAAACTGCAAAGAGTTATAGAAACTCTACTTATTTTATTTTAGAATTCTACTACAGACATGTCTGTTCTCCAGGTATTTAAAAACAGACCATCCTACGTTCAAGGTCAAATGCCAGAAGGCAAGACTGTGATGAATATGTTCAAACAAGGCATCTATCATTCTGAAACACACTTTTTTCCTGTCACTTATCTGCTTTTATTGGGAGAACTACTGGCAGGAGGGCAGGCAGTCAGCCAAACTCTATCCTTTCCCTCCACCGTGCCCTCCTCCGTTGGATGTGGAAGCAGCATGTTTTACACTCTGGCTTTCTCTCAAGTACACCATTTTCACTGCATCGCTGCTGCCTTACTGTAGGCCCTGGTTGCCTCTCGACTGGGCGTTGCAACAGCACATCATCCATCATTTCCACCGCAACCAGCGTTTTCTTTCTAGAGTGCAAACATGATTATGCTGCTCTCCCACTTCAACCCCCAGACTGTCTTCCTAATAGCTGGATGGAGTGTAGAGTTTAAGCTTACCAGAACCCCGCATGATCCAGTTTTACAACTTTCCAGCTGAACCCTACTGTCCAACTTGACTCTAGGTCATGCAGCTCCTAAAAAACAAAACAAAACAAAACAATACAAAACAAAAAGAAACATGATCAATTGCACTGGCACGCTTTGCCACTTGCTCTTCCCTTCCTTGCTCTTTTGATGCTTTTTCACGGGCACTTAAAGACCACTGCAGAAGCCTTGTCTTCACAGACTTCTTCCTCATCTGCTCCCACCCCGCTCCCAGAGATGGAGTTAGGGGTTCTCTCTTACCCGTTAACATGTGACGCATGCTCCTCATACAGCATTGCCCACTGGAAGTAGACTTGTTTGTCTGCCTTCCCCACTAGATTATAACCTCTCTGAGGTAGGGACATCCTCAGATCTGCAACCCCAGTACCTAGTACGCAGTAGCTCCTCAATAAATATTGGCAGAATAGATATGTTAACACTGCCTGAAAAGTTCCCCGCATTAGTGCAGTTTTCAGAATGACTGCGTTAGCAATATATTATAGAAGCACAGCTTGCTTGTAATTTTCTGTCTTATATACTCAGCGTGAAAATTTTTTCAATCAGGATAACTGAAGTAGTAATCATTTAAAAGAGTTGTCAGTAGCTAAATGGATTCTAATGCTTAGAAAAAAGGAACAGCGCCGTGATTAACAGAAAAATTCCATCTAGACATTCCTGTATCCTCATTTTCATTTCAAGTTCCTTTTTCTTAGAACCTGAAGTAAGGTTGTAACTCTATCAATTATGAGATTACTGGGTTTTGCCCCCGCATTATGACAATGTCAAAAAATGCAAAACCGTGAAAACCAGCAGGAGTCAAAGGGGCAAGGAAAATGGAATGTTTCTGTATGAGAAAATCTCGAAAGGAAGAAATCCAGTGGCAGGGGCCATTATCTGGTAAAAACATTTGTCTGACTGTGGGTATAAGCCAAAAACATTTCATTTATAGCGGGCAGGGTAGAGGAGGTCAGCACATGGCATAACTATTTTAGCTGTTTTTCCTGTGTAAAGGCAAAGAAATGCCACAAAGTCCTATAGAAAAAGTCAATGAAATGCATTAGTGACTCGCCCTCTGAGAAACCATAATTTACACTAAACTAAGGGGTAACCCCCCCCCGGAGGGGGTCACACCCAAATTGGTCTTTCATCAATGAGATTTTTTTAAATTAAAAAAATTTTAGTGGTACATTTTAGATATACATAATGATATTCATCATAAGGAATTCATCAGTGAGATCTTTTTTTTAAAAGGGATGTTGGTAGCCATTTTCTCTTTCTCTTATTTTTTTTCTTTTAGAGTTCTTAACATACGTCTATTATTAAAGTTTATGGGAAAAGTCTTTCTTGTGAAGGCTGGATTGTTGCTGTTTGGAAGAACCTGCAAATGAAAGGTCAGGCCACATCCACTCTTAGTACTCTAGCCTGTGCATGTCTCCATATGGTCTGTAACAGATATTTTTTCATAACTAAATGGCAATGGGTAGAAGTACTGTTGTTTGTACTTGCAGGATAAAGCTTGTTTACTTATCTACTTTCTAATGGGAAGTGCAAAGCACTTATTTAGTCCATTCAAGGCAATTCAGTTGAAGAGTCTTTCTAGATTGTAATAGTGTCAGTTTCTTAAGCATTTAAGCTTAGCTATTATGGATTCCCCCCTCTCCCTTCTCTTCCACCTCTCTTCAGAGGCCATTTAAGTTCTCAGATACTTACATATCATTCTGGCATCTTTCTCCTTCTCTAGGTGATACTTAGCTTTCTGTTCTCTAGGGCAATTATCTAGAATCTCACAGTCTAGTAGCAGTAGTGAGAAGTTGTGTGTGTGTGGAGGGGGGTTTACAGAAAGAAAAGTAGCCCCAAAATATCACAAAGATATTTCTTTTCAGGTCTCTCCCCTCTTTCCAACTTTCATACTATTATTGACTAGCACCACTTTTACCATGTCAGTTATCTACAAAAGAACCGACAATGGCTTCCATCTTATTACCTATCATAAGTAGTTTGAATTTAACATCTCTTATTCCAGCTATACTCAAAGGTCATGGTGTCAATATGCCCTGATATGAAGGAGGTACATGGGCTACAAAGATGGAGTTAATATTGGAGTAATTCATACTACAGAGGTGGCCAGCAATAAGCAATGGAAATTTACCATTGTGATACCATTTCCCTACTGTCGGTCATGTGGCCTCTGGACACAAAAGTGATGTTTGTTTCAGTGGTGTAAGTTTGCCCTCAGGCACAGAGATAACCTATATTTCCCAGGTTCCCTGTAGTTTGGTTGGAGCTGGCTGGCTGTTGTGGACAGGGGAATGTGAGCAGAATCTATTCACGATTCACACCCCTGAGGCTCGGTCCCTGGGAACCTCCACACACAATCCTCCATCCACTCCTTTGCTTTTGTGTTAACCCTGGAAGCCACCCATGGAAGGTGACCACACCCACAGAAGGAGTGAGGTGGGCTCTGAGCGATTGGATAATGACAAATTCCCCATCTTCATTGCCCCAACCCTCACACCCACCACATCAGATTGGGACTGGAGTCAGTAATAAAGGTGTATTGTGTTGAGCTGCTGCATTTTGGAGATTGCCTGTTATAGCATCTAGTGTCAGTTACTCTAATACGCCCATTCCTGTTGTGGATGATTTCTTCTTGCCTAAAATGATACTCTCTTTCTTCTTTGTTTTTCTTCTGGTTGTTGTTTCATTTTTGTTTTTGTTTTTGGTAATAGAAATCCTACCAATATTTATAGACCCAACTAAAGTCCTACCTGATCCACAAATTTTTAAGTGACCACTACATCTCGTGATGCCTCTTCCTTCTTCCATCTGCTAGGATACTTCCTGTATATCCAATTCATACCTTAAGTATTTGCTTCGTTATTAGACTTTTAGTGTGTACATGTTTACTTGCCCAAGTAGATTGTAAATTCCCAACTGGAAAAGACTATTATTATTATTATTATTATTATTATTATTATTAAGCCCCTAAAGCAATTATCACCGACCCGTGTAGATGGCACAACAGGAATAAAAAGTCAGAAGTCATAGAAGGGTTATAAATGTCCTAAAAATATCTGAGTATGATTCCAGCATGGGCTAAATATAAGAATTCAACCCAGTAATTCTGGCTCACAGGTACAATGAGAAATTCTCTGAGGATAAAATTAATCCTATATATACATGAGTTGTTCAAAAATATATCCAATTTACTTTTTATCCTCAAGGGCTAATTAATGTTAACATTTTCTCTGTCTCTCCCCTAAGTGAGCAGTATCCCAAATTGTGAAAGGATTAGAATGTGAGATATCTGAAATTCCCCACACTACTGATTTTCTCTCACCCATATTAAGCTCCCTGTTTGAAAAGAATGTCTGCAGATTTAGTACAATCTTTGCTGAATTTGCTACACCTATTTTAAAAGTAATAACAATAATAAATTCTTGATTATATTCCTGCATCTCTTCTTTTTGGGGCCTGTATGTTAGACAAGGGTATCCATCCCTCTTTTCCTTTCTCTTGCTGTGATAGAGGAACAAGCTGCCAGTGCTCATCAGTCAGGGAACTTCTAAGCAGTCATGATTTATTTTGCAAATAAGCAAAGGGATTTGGGAAGAACTCTTCTAAATGTAAAGGCAAAGGGCTATGGGATTTTCGAATAAGACCGTGATCTGATATTTTTATGTATGTCACTTTTCAAAGATGCTGGAGACCATTATAGGGTGAAAAAAAAATGTTCACTGTAAATTTTGATGCTGTTACAATGTTTTGGCTTTAATAGTGCAGATATCCCTGAACTCCCCCATTCATTCAAGGGAGCTTGCTGCAGGCAATTTGCCTTTCTGTCCAGTCAATGCACTTTCACTTTGAGCTGGAAAAAATATCTCTGTAATTGTAGAGTTCATGCCCTCTGGCTTTCAGTGTCTTCTCCACTGAAGCTACTTGTATAGAGATCAGTCTCTGCTGGTTGTAACAGTGGTTCTAACAACCACAGGACATTCAGTCTTAACCTTTTCAAGTCCCCAGTACAACATATTAATGATGAAGAGTAAATTTTCTAGCCTTTCAAGAACAACTTGAAATGACATAGCAACGTGGGACAAATATCTGAAAAGCAAAGAGACCTTTTATGGATAGGCTATCCTTGCATTTTTGTTTCTTAGCAGCAAGAGTTCAACCTCCAGTTGGTAAGAAGGAACTAGGATATAAATATACTGGTTCATATATTTCCCTCCCACAAACTCTAATGTAAGAATTGCCTTTTGATATGTGGTTGAAGCTTATAAAAAAAACCTGCCACCAATAAGGGCAGGGGTTTTCAAATGGTTTCTCAAAGCTGTGGGTCTCCATGGTGTTACTTCAAAGCTGCCAAAAGAAGGGCTGGGTGTGGGGAACTCTCCCCATCCCTATTTTCAACCCAGCAATTTTTTAAAGTTTCTACATAGAATTTATAACTAAAAATGGACTCTATTTAAAAAAATCTAAACTCCATGAATGATGGGATCAACCTAAAGAACTAATTTTCCTCTAATGAGTAATGCAACTCACTTTTCGGTACTGAAATAACCCCGATGTCATGTGGGGACTGTAGAGAGGACATTGGCTATGCTGGTGGCTGCCTGTGATTGATTCCCTTTCCTGGCAGCACCCGCCTTCTTTTTGGGGAGTTACCTGTCCTGCTGAGTGTGATGCTGGTGGATGATGAATGCAGGGATTTCCCTCCACAGGAGCCCAAGTGACCAGATCCTTCTCTCTGCTCCCCGGGTGACAGGGAGACAGCCCCTCACCTCACAGCCCTTGAGCTTCCTCCTCTTGGTCTTTGAGTCTGCCTGTGTGACCCAGCAGAAGGAATATGGAGGCTTTATGTGTTTTAAGGTGGGCCCTTGACCTCTCGGGAGATTTTGCTCAGTCTCCATAAACTGCCTTTTGCCTGCCTGTTTTCAAGTCTGATTCTCAGACCTCCTAGTGATTTAGTGCATCCTTAAATGTTTTCCACCCATTGATGCTTTTTTGGCACTATGCATTCATTTTTCTTGCCTCATTCTTCTCTGCTCCCATCTGGACCCCAGACTCCCTTATAGGGATCTGACACTATTATTTAGCTGGTCACTGTCTTTGGATATATTCCCTCATGATGGTTTTTGTGGCCACTTAAACTCTACCCCTCTCTGCTCACAACAACCTGCTCCTGTTCATTTATGTGCTTTACTTAGAAGTTAAATTAGGGTTAAAGTTTAAAATCAAATTTTAAAAATAGAGAAATTAAGCTAAAGTACATGGCAGGAAAAACTAAAGGGTAAGGAATGGAGGATAAAAATTGAGTTTTAAAAAAACTCTTCCATCTTTCCGCTCCCTCTTTTCAGTTTTGCTCTCCTGCGTTGATGCCCTCACATCGCCATAACCAGTGCAAGTTGGGTTCAGTCTCTTCCAACCAAGACTATTCTGAGGAAGAGAATGCTTTATAAAATTTCTCACTAACACATGAAGTCCTAGTTTATCCTGAGGGGAAGGAGTAAATGCTTTCTGTCTTCTCTCTCTACGTGTGGTGTGTGTTTCTCTGTTTCTAAAGCAGACGGCGCAGCCCTGCAAGGGAGGGTAGCAGTGAGGGCTGGCAGAGGAAAGAAACAAATTTTGGAATCGTTCATCAGTATCAATCCTGTTTTCTTGTTTCCTCTGCCAGCTGTCAAAACCTCTATGATGCAAAAGGTTTCTATAATGGAAAAGGCAATCATTAAGCAGCAAGAAATACATTTGTTACAGTACCACATATTTCTACATAACAACTGATAATACAGTTTTTATTCTGAAGAACCCTGGAGAACGTAGGTAGATTTTTTTTTGTCTCCCTGGCATGAAGAAGTAAACTGATCTTAATTGGAGTCACCATACATTATATTAGTAATTGATTTGAGAACTGATCAATTAGGAGATAATTCTCAATCTTATAAAGTGTACATCATGAAATTGCCGCAAGTATTTGGTTTTACCATGTAAGCCACTACCCTGACAATTTACAAAATGTTGCCTTATAAGGAAACAAAGAGTTAGTGAGCCCACATATATTCAGTTTACACACATTCAGACACACTTAATATGTGAAGCCAGGCTAGTAAGTACATGCGTGCAGTTTGTGCACAGCTCAGTGAACCCAAGTTGGGGTACAAGGGGGAGCCCAATTCAGCGCTCACTTTACACCCTAAGTCATATGCCCACAAGGCTGCCTTCACCCACACAAAGGCATCATGTAGATCCTACAGTAAGATGAGCAGACCTTTCTGGACCAAAAACTCCAGAAAGAAGGAGGCTTTTTTCTGAAACCCAGAACAGAAAAATAACAGAAATACAGTAACATTTGCCCTATAAAAGCTAAGTACTTACTTCTTATTTATTACCCGTGCTGCTCTCCTTGACTTCTACCTTTGTAGTTGCCCTGAACTACCTCACAGTATCCGTGACCAGCAGGGACATTGCCCTAGCAAGTCACAAAATCACATCCTCATCACTGGGGTTTTATTCATAGACATTGACAGAAATTCCTCTCCGTGGTTCTCCAGTTTGCTTTTTTATACCACAGAAAGGTCCTGGCCATGCATACGATGCTTTCTATAAATAGCCACACATTCCAACTTTCGAAGGAACACATTCTGCTAAACATAGACTTTGGAGACAAGTAATTCCTGTTTTGCTTGCTGTATATCATGGGTGCTAACTCAGACGGAGTATTTCTTATTCTATCTCAGCTTGGCCTTGGTTATTCTGGGTCTTTCCACAAAGGTCACCATATTGCTTCTGGTGCTTCATAGAGAATGCACAGGCCAGTAGAGTCTGCAGTCATGGGGTTGTAGACCCACAGCTGCAGTTACCTTTAACTGGAAGGTAGTCTCACAGACATTCTAATCCCAAAACCAGAGGTTTGGGAGTCTCTTGGTAATTGCAAGAACTGTAAGTCATTGAAAGTTGAGGTCTGGTATTACTGACATAGAACTTTTCCAAATAAAGCAGCAAAACAGACAATTTGTCCCAAATAGCTGGAGATAGCCCAGGTGCACTCTGGAAAATATAATTAATACAAAAGCCTTAAAGTGTGTTTGCTCAATTCTTCCGGCCCACTGCAACCTATGGGATATCCTGGGGATTATGGGACTTGACTTGGTCAAATCTCTTCCTGCTTTTGCTCCTTCACTTTTGTGTTTACTCTTTTCCAAACCCACCCATCCAATTTTGGTGTTATAGGCAATGTTAATGCCAGCATATATCATTTAGCACCAGCAATATAAGTCTTTTGGTGTTACTTGTTATTGGTTCTTCATCTTGGACAAATTGTATCTTTAAGATCCTGGTCCCTTCCTGACTATAAACCCCAACATGTCCATTTGGCATATCAGATCTACCACTAGGGTATTCATGATCCCTGTAGTGCTTTTTAGTTGACAGTGTGTGACATCACAGCCTTTCCATCACTGATCCCTGAATAACCCTGTGGGGCAAGGATCATCACTCCCACCAGACTAATGATGTGACTGTCCCGCAGAGGAGGAGAGAAGTGAACAGACTCCAGCCCAGAGCCCCTTGCATCTTAACTGGAGCATCAAGCTGTTGTGACGAGACACGGTGAACAGAGCACCAGGACTTCCCGGGTTGCTCCTTTAATTTGCAGTGTGTTGCTTACCGTCTCTGAGCCTCAGTTTCCTTTCTTGTAAAATGAATTTCCTTTTAATTCTCATGCTGTATGATGGAATAGTATGCAAACAAAACCATCAAAAATCATTCTTTGGGGCTGGGGATTTAGCTCAGTGGTTAAAGTGCTTGCCTTGCGAGTACAAGGACCTGAGTTCGATCCCCAGCACCAAAAAAAAAAAAAAAAAAAAAATCCTTTGCTCCAAAGACAGTTTGTTTGCGGAGGAAAATAGAAAAGTTCAATAATATTTCTCCTCTCTTCCTTGCTCTCTGCCTTCATTTGTTTCTTTCACCATTCCCTTAATATGATGCTTTTGCTGAGTTATTTACTGCTGTTCACAGATCTAATTCTTATCAGCAGCTAAGTGAAGAAAATAGTACTGTTCTTGCATGATTTTATTGATTTTTATTTTATGATTAATGGCATCTGTCTTATCAAGTAAGTCCTAAAAACAGCATGTCCACGTAGCACAGCAGTCTTTTGAAAACTTAAACTGAGAATTTTTTGCTTTGATTTTACATTTTTCTTGCAGTGTTCCATTGATGTCTACATTTGTATTCAGAACAGAGATGCTAAGTGTTTTTTTTTAACTTTTAAACTTCAGCTCTAACCTTGTCATACATGCGACAGACTGGTACTTGCTGAAAACATGAATGGAGAAAAGGGCTTTGCTGGGGATTCGTACCTGAGGCGACAGACCTGCCCTTATATCAGAGGTTAGAGCAGAGGCTCTCTGTGCACCGTTTGGAAATCCTCCACGCAGATGCCCAGGCCTTACCCAAGACCTGCTGGGCCATAAACTCTCAGGCATTGGGGCCCAGCAACCTGAACTCTTCAGTGGCTATGACACATGCCAGAGTTTGAGAACTACTGAGTTAGATTATTGTCCTATTAGGACTTTTTGTTTTCACTCCTAAGTTTCCCAGCAAGGCTCTGAAGGAGTTAAGCCCCTCATATCTATTATTGGAATGGAAAAAACTTTACACGGGGCCAACAAAGTGTAGCTGTAACTAGACAATAACGATCAGCTATGTTGTTACACTCCATTATCTTTTCAATTATCTTATTGCTACCTTGGAATGTATAATTAATATCCCTTATTTTTTGTGTTAAACCTTAGTCCATCAATTAGCATCACTGCATAATACAAAGTTTACAAATATAAATTTTAAGATACTTTTCACTAACAAATAAGGTTTGAACCTCGTTTGACAGGAGCTGGATCATTCTTTCGTAATGATCCCATTGGGCTGTTACTATAATGAACCCAATTTTGTCTCCTAGATCCCAAGTGATCCTGGGATTCTAGCATCAATCCTGCTAAGTATTACTTCACATCACCAACTCCTGTTCCATATAATTTTGTAAGAGACCAAGCCTGATTACTCTGAGGAAAAAGAGCCCTCCCTGAGGCACTGGATCTTGTTTGTTAATTCAGTTAATAGCAGTCTTTTTCTGGAGAAGATATTTTCAGTTTTGATCAGCACTCTACTAATTTAATATTCCCAAGCATCCCAAATGTAGAGGAGCTTAGGATGGCAAAAATTTGGGTCGTACTACTGATAATCTGCGTGACTTCAAGAAAATTACTTATACCCTCTAAGAACTGTGGCTTCTTCATCTGAAGAATAGGGGTGTTAATTTTGTCATGGGATTTGAGGTCAGAATTAAGAATGGGAGGGGAATCCCATTGATTTTAAAGGTAACTCAGTTCTTTTCCATCCCTGAAACTTTTTAGCCTTTGCAAGGAGACCCAAGGGCTTTTCCTTGTCATTTGTCAAGGAAGACAGTATAACTTTGATGTCCGTATTACAGATTTGTGTGTTAATCCTAACTTTCAACAGTTATTAGACATGGCACTTTGCGTAATTTATTTAACCTCTCTCAGAATTAGTTCCCATGTCTAAAAAATAGGGGTAACAATTGTACCTATGTTCTAGGTTCAAAAAAATTTACCTGTAAAATGCTTGACCTGGTGTATAGACTATTATTACAATTATCATTACTACCTCTCTTTCTTAGCATGGCTCAAGCTTGGTGTTACCTCCCCCTCTATCTCCGTTTGGATCAGAGTAGTCATCCAATATTTTTATTACAATAAGGCAGAAATTTCGAGACACAATTTTCTGTATTATTTTTTCTTCATTAAACTCTGCACACTTTTGGTATCTGCCTATTGCCTACCATGTCTGAGGTACACTTTTTGATGGTAAAGATAGGCCTTCTCAATTGTTGATTGGTTCTGAACTCTGCAGCTGGATGGCTCATTTATGGATGAATGACCAAGGCCTGTCTTCTGGCTTGTAGCCAAGCCCATGCCCACAATGAGGTAGCTTTTCCCCAGAACTGAAATATGGCTGTGGTAGCGCTGACCACAGAATCGTTTTGCTTCACGTTGATTTACATGGAGAGGTAAATTCCTCTCCCCTCTACTTTTTGTGGAAATGAAAGGAAACAAGAATGATTTCTTTTCTTTTTTTTTTTCTTTTTTTTTTTTTTTGGTACTGGGGATCAAACTGAGGGCCTTGTGCTTGCCAGGCAAGCACTCTAACCACTGAGCTAAATCCCCAGCCCCAAGAATGATTTCTAAATAAGGGGTTTTAAGGAAGGGCTCTGCTGAAGGAGCAAGTTCTCTCTTGGTACAGATCTGCAGTCTGGCTTTGGAAGACCCCACACACATCTTGCTAAACAACAACAGGCAACACTTGTGTTACTTCCATCTTTTATCACTAAAAAGAAAAAGCTTTGCCTGTCAGTACTAGAAGGTCTGATCTTTCTTGTGGGGAATCGTCTTCTCACTGTAATTCTCACAAGCCTGTTCATAATAATGTGTCTATGTAATATAAAACGCAGAAAGTACAACTTCCCTCCTTGTAATGCAGGTAATTGAGGGGAATTTAACAGATGAATGATTCAAAAAAGTACAGATTGGGTAGAGAGACTGCTACAGGGGATGGGGAAGTACCCTAGAGCTACCAGTGACAGGGCCCTTACCACCCCTCTGCCTGTGAGGCAGGACGAGGAAGCTAGTAAAGAATCTGGAGAGAGATTCTTTAGGCTTCAGCAGAGAAACATTTTTTGGGTGAAAGAATGGATGAATGAACAAACAGCAGGGGTAGAGGCACCATGAACCAGAATCGCAGGATGGAATATTGGAAGAAGTGGTCCTCTAACTTTCAGAAGTCTGACATACTGGTCTGATCTTGTGTAGCTGCCATCTTCTGGCTTCCACCTGCCTTCCCGCAGTGTCCTCCCCCGACTTGCAAATCACCTTGTATCTGTAGATAAAATTTTCTCCCTTTTAGTAATGTCCTCACTTCATGGATTCGCCTGACGATGTCCTTTGTGTATCTTGGGAGTCCTTTCTTTTTCTTTAATATTTTAAATCTCTTTTTTCCTGTTTTTTTTTCCCATTTGATATTTAGATCTGACTCATTTTCTTTACCACGAAATATAATCATATTACAGTCTTATTATCCAAACCAGTGGATTGTAGATCTTGCTCCCATCCCATCTTCTCAACATATCTACAGTTCTTTCTAAATTCCCCATAAATGCCAAGTCCACAGTCTCCTGGGACTATAAGCTCCCAACTCCGTCTTCATTATTGCCTCTGTGCCCTATTCTCATCTTTCCCCTGTACTCCTCCAACACCCCCCCATTAATGTCTTTTTCACAATTCTACCGTCACCACATTAATTAATATCCTTTGCACCTCACACTCAGGTTCATAATAGCCTCCCAGCTGGTATTCTAACCTCCATCCTTACCACTGCAATTCATCACTCACATACAGTACAGTTTTTTTTTGGTTTTTTTTTTAATCACCTGCTCATGAAAAAGAGCCTTCCAGTTGCCAAGCAGTTTAGCACAATTCGGGCTGGGGCTTTGGCTCAGGGGTGAGAGTGCTTGCCTAGCAAGCACAAAGCCCTGAGTTCAATCCCTGGAACTCCCCCAAAAGAGATCAAGCTTAGCGCAATTCTTTCCAATCATATTCCTCCAGATTTAGCATCATATTACATCTACCCTGGCTTCCCACTCCTTCTAGCCGTTGTCATCATGTCTTTCATCACTCTTCATTTGACAGAACTCCGAATTTCCAGTAGGAAACAGAACTGATTCCAACTGGTTTCCCAATGATAAAGGAGAAACAACCTCAAAACATAAGCTAGAAAGGCTATTTTGACAATATTTGCTATTCTGACACCATTAATACCCTTAATTTACAAAACTTCTAAAACTTCGGATTCAGATGGTCAAGCTAATATTTTGCAATCCTAAAGCGTATACCCTGACACTGTAACACTGCTTCACACATCGGCAAATTCCCGACAATTAAATCACAGGCTCAGTCTTCAGCACACGAATCGTAAGTTACATGGACTACATGTCATTAATCACCCTTATTAATAAGTGAAGACGTGCATTGGAAATTAAGTTATTTAACAGTGTCCAAGCAGATAATCACTTGGCAGTAAACTCATAAATAACCACTACATAGAATAAAACATTTATATTTTTGAAAAGTGATTTCAGCATTAAAAATCAAAAGCCAAAGCTCAAAGTGTTCTCTTTTGTCATGAAAACATTTTAATTTTTAGACCAGAAACAAGAGATGAGTTTCATTATACTATTTCTAGTAGTCAATTATCTCTTTGTGAAAAGAGGTTTCATGTAACCTATATCCAGAAAAAGTTAAGAGGCTATTTTGGTTTTCAGTGTCCAGAGACTTTGCTCCTTCATTTTATATCATAGTTATGTAAGAGTCAGAGTAGGGCTGATTCAGAGGAAGTCACTATAATTCAAGGAGGATATTAATCTGTGCCATTCACTAGCATGAATATAGCCCAAGATCGGTCAATGACTCCTTGTACTTTTTCCATAATAGATTACAGCCTAGTAGGAGCGGGGCTGGCAGGCGCATCTCAGGAACAGTAGCTGTATCTCACAAATACTAGAAGAAAAATTTGGTCTGCCCATGTTTTAGTTACTTTTCTCTCGTTGTTGGGACAGAATACTTGACACCCAAAGTTAGGGGAAGAAAGGTTTATTAGCTCACAGTCTGCAGAGGTTTCAGTCTATAGTCCGCTGGGTCTGAGGCAGGGCGGCATGGCAGAGGCAGGGCAGACTGGCAGGGCAGACCCACAGGAAATGCAAGGAATGTATGCAAATAAGCAAAGCAAACAAGCAGCTAGTTAGCTTCTTCCTGTATCTTTTATCTAGGCTACCTGTCCTTAGGGCGGGTAGCACTCCCACCTTTAAATTTAGTTCCACATCCTTGATCCCAGCAGAACCATGCCAAACCGATCAATAGATTAATTTAGTAACCACACACTCTAGATCCAGCTCTCTCTTACCACATGAGGCTTTGGGGGGACATCTAGACACAAACCATAACAGCCCACAACTGCTCTTACTCAATTTTGGAGTTTCTTGCCTTATCTGTGAAGTCAAAAATGCTCCAGTTTTCATTTCTGGTGTCATTTTGATTCCTGCTTTTATCAAAATGTTATTGTAATAATCCCCATCCTACTTTTAGTCTCAGCAAAGTAAATTCTTCCTGATTCTCTGCTCTCTGTCTCAGGTGAGGCTACGTTAGGGTTGCAGAACCATAGTGATAAAGACATAAGGATCTGCTTGATTAGCTTTCGGGAAAGGGAGCTTGGCTTTCTTAATAGTCAATTTTTCAGATTCTTTACTCAACTAAAATCTCTATATGTAAATGTGTAACAAGTTGAAATTTTGCTGAAAACTGAAATATTCTATTCTCCTCTACAAAATCCTCTTTTCTTATTTAAAAAATTCCACTGCAGTGTGACTGGCTGATTGTTTCATTGTTATGGACAATAGTGGGCAACAGTTTTTAGAAGCAATATATAATCATATAAGCAATAATTATTATTATTACTCTTAACAAGTGGAAACTTTATGGCTGAAACAGTGAGACAAAAGTTCCTATGAGGTATTGTGGGCAAGTAAGCAAAAAAAGGCCCAGCAATATACAAGAACATTTCTACATGAAAGATACAACATAATGTCTATGAACAGTATCCTAGGTTATCTCAGTTATTTACAAACTCTGTATGGGATTGTGATAAAGATACTTTTTCACTGCTTGAATCTAAATTCCTCAAAGTCTTGCCTCTTTATTAATCATTAATATCATGTTGATGTGTTCCAATATGTGTGCTTTCCACGTGGGGTGCAAGTGTGGCCAAAAATATTTCAAAAACATCAATGTTTATTTCTATTCTGTAGACATTGCTTAACGTGGCACACACCTAGTTTAGAGCTTCCATCTTCTGGAGATCAATGCATCAAACAGCAATGTTTGAAGCTTCAACTCATCTAATGCAGAACTTGCCAAAATTTTCTCATTTAGCAAAAATTGATTTTAACTTTGAACAGGAATATCCAATTTTAGCTATCAATGGCAAAATGTACAAAACTAATGCTGATATGCCACTTGAAAAATTGGCCAAAAATAATCTAAAAATTAAGTTTGAAAAAAATGGAAACGGTCATCCAAGATATAGTCAGAACAATTGTAGGCTATTTGGAATGCTAAAATTTTGATTTCAAATCAGCGGGAATTGGAATATGTAGTCTTGGTGGTAATTTGTTGAGAGTCGTTATGAAAATTTTATAGAACATCAGAAAAGCCAGGAAGGAACAACATAATGGGCTATGTGATTAGTGTGGGTAGAGAAATAAATGAGCTAGAATGTGACTGAAGAAACCCTATCAGCTCAATCATTGGCAGCTTTATGACTGAGGAATGTACAATGGCAATAAATGATATTCCTAGTTACTTTATTGATTGTCCCCAAACTGAAGAGTTTTGCTCTATGTTGGGAACTATGCAGTTGTTTTTGTTTTCTTGCACATTGTTATAGAGTTAAACAATCACAAGAACATCTCATTTCTTAGTAACTATGTTGTGATTTGTTATGTTAAACAAATAACAGAATCGACGTTTGTGTTCCAGTGTAGACACTTCTCTGTGTGGCTGCTATCCTAAACCTCAGCTGTCCAATTCTGCTTCCTCATGTTGTCAATAAATCCCCTGGATGACTCGACACCAGCTATCAGAATCACCAATGACACTTTTCTTAGTTATTAGTAGCATCTATTCTTATTATTTAATGTTGCTGGTAGCAGGTCCTCATATTAGGCCAATAATGGCAGAAATGTACTCACAGCCTAGAAATCATTCAGGGAAAACTGGGCTTTTCCTACCATGATATGACTGTTTCAGAGGGCAGCGAAAGGTGACACCGTGCAAGCAACTAGAACAAACTCCAAGACGGAGGCAAACTCAAAACCTCAGGACATGGGACTGGAAATATTTTCACATGCAGGACAGTGGTGGGTATTTCCTAAGTTCCCATCCTCACACTTGTTCCCCAGAATTTAAGTTACTTTGATACATTGACTTATGACTATGGAGCTATCTCACCTTTATATCAAAAATCATATAAAGAGAATTTCCTCTCTTCTGTCAGTTTGTTTTTTCTATCAGGAATTATCATGTCACACCAATGAATGAGGTTCACTATACTTCATAGGTAATTTTTTTCTTTTTTGTACTGTGGCTTGAACAGCAGGCCTTTGCACTGATACCATTATTGGTTGTTTTTTAAAAATTTGTTTTTTGAGACAAGTTCTCACCAGGTCCCTAAGTTTTCTGGGAAGGGGTCAAACTCTTCAACATCATACCTCAGGCTTCCAAAATGCGGGGATTAGAGGAATATGCTACCGTGCCTGGCTTCATGTCTAATTCTTTATGTGTTTCTTTGCATATCTGCCACACCAGAGGATTTTCAGCAACAGGTAAATTTACTTCCAACCCACAGAGGAGATGGAAGGCCAGACTGTTTAGGGAAGGTTTCCTCTATTCTTGGTAATTTCCATCCACTGCTCTTAAAACTTTCCCCTCTGGGATGACATGTGTCTAGTGACACCAGCTGAAGTCTGCTGAAACTCTCCTGTACCTCTTTTTCCCACAGACCTGTTCCTGTGGTAAAGTATCCCACAAATAGAAGTTAATATAGTCAAATTCCAGTGACGTTGCAATTGCATTGCAGCACAGTAACTATCACATAATTTCTGGATTTCTGAGAACCAAAATAGGGTGGTAAGATTTGGGCAAGAGTAAGAGCTCAAGATTTATGAGTTTCCACTTAACTTCATACCCACCCACCCTTCATACCCAATATTTTTGTTACATGTTCTAGGTGGTTGGTACCTTTACTGGGGATAACAAGACAAGATGGAAATGTTAACACAGTTACCACAACACCTGAATGTGGAATTACATAGGACTTTTAATTTGGTAAATGCTTTCTGGAATGGAGACATATTTAAGTAAGCATATGACCAGAAGGAATGGGAAGTTACCACTGTTGAGTAACGATATCAAATGTAATGCCAAAATTTTTGTTGAAAATAATAGCATCTCATATGAAAGTTATTATATTACACTGATAATTTCTTTTTTGGAAAATTTTAACATTTTTAGGAGTCATATACTAATACCTTAGGTAGCCCTCGCTAGTATATACAAAGCAGCCCAAATCGAATATCTGAAATTAATCATTTCTCTAAAGATGCTAACACTATTAAAAGACATTGTAAAATTGTTCTGCTTCCATATCTGTCAGTGTTCTTATTTTCTAATCACAGATAATGAAACATGGGAAGTTAAGGTTGGTAGCACAGGATATGGCATGGAAGAGGCATGGAGTAAGAATTTATTGAACTAAGTATTGAAATGAGTGTTGCCGAGTGCTGTTGATGGGGCTGGCTTGTCATTAGAGCCTGCTTTCTCCTTTATTGGGAGTTTTCTCTCAGGAGTGCCCCTTCTAGAACTCTTAATCTGGTTTCCAGTGTCCTTCATCTGCTGTCCAGGTCTGAACTCAAACTAGAGAGAACTTGCAGGTTGTTTTCTGTTCATCTTCTGTCTTCAGTAAACCTCTCAGATATTCAATTGTCTTGTCTATTTTTAAATTTAAAAAAATGTTCTTGAGCTCCTCTGTTCTAGGAAACTTTAAAACTTTGAAATTTCACTGAAGAATTTCACTCCATTTCACTCTGATAGACCTGCGATCCCTGTGATAGTCCTGGTTTCCAGTTGTTTCACCAAACACCTGTGGTCTGGGGTTGTGTCCTCAGAGCCTCCTCAGTCCTGTAAATCAGTGGTTCAGAAAAGTAGGTATTTCCTGCTTTCTCTGGCTCAGCCAAGCCAAGAAAGTGTGATGGATCAGTGGTGTGGTGGTAAGATTCAGTTACTCTATAAGTGAAGAAAAATTTAAGCCCTGCAAAGAAAGATTATGATTTATGAAGAGTCAGGAAACCAGAATGGAATTGGGCTCCAGCACACCCCATTCAGAGCTGTCTGCTGTCTTCAGAGGGTGGTTGGACCCTCTAGGTGTGGAGGCCCGAGGGGCACATTTTTCTCACCTGTCATTAACACAGTGAGAAAGTTACCTCTCCAAAGCCTTTTCTTTTCGAAGTGAGACTTTTGAAACCATTTTACAAATAAAATGGGAAAACAAGTTGATTGCCTTTACTTCCTCCTCCAGGATGTAGAGGTTATTAAAAGCTACCACAAGGGCAGAGAGCAGAAGAATGAATTTGAGGGAACATCTTCCGATTGAAAGTGAGCCAAAGGATCTGAATGTTGGGAATTCTGGCAAGATGAAAACAGGAAGTGGATGCTGTCTCACTTACTAATGTAACATAAATTGAAGTAAACAGCCATAACACGAAGCATAAAGCACTCTGTGTTCCCTCCCACCCTGCTCCCAAATTGATAAAAAGAAAGCTAGTGAGTAATTTTTTTAAATTCCCAATAAAGTTATAATCATAGTTTACCCTCTATTTTTATTTTTCCTAGATTAAAAGAGACTAAGCACATTCAAAAAATAAAAATAGACAAGGTAATCGAACAGTAGAGTGGTTTACTGAAGAAATAAGCCAAGTAGGAGAGGAAAAAAGTCAGTTGTTTTTGGTCTCTTTAAAGACCCCTGAAGGAGGACAGATTGTAGCCTTTTTACAGATAACCCCAGATCTGTGACACTCTCCTCCTTTGCATAAGAATTGAAAAGAGGACTAATTGTGGTTTGCAATATGAGAAGGGCTGAAAATAAAAATAAAAAAAAAGGTCAGGACTCTGAGAAACTTGTACATGATCGTTGCTTATAGCACCTGACTCCACTTCACCCTAGTAGATCTCTGGTCCCAGCGAGGGTCCCTCTGCTGGTCCAGAAGTGCTGCCTTGTGTCCACTCCCTCTTCTGTCGAGATTTTCAGAAACTGAATAGCACCAGTCTAGACCTCCAAAGGAAGCCTGCTGAGAGACTCAGGGAGCGCAGAGAGAATGCGACTGAGAAGCAGGCTGAGCTTGGGCTGTGTCACAGAGCTCAGCAGTGCCCGGCAATGCCCAAGGTCGGGAGAATGAGAAACTGTCATTAACTGGGATGTATTTCTCTGGGCTTGCAAGTACTTGATGTTTTGATGTTTATGAAATTACCTCACAGGAAGAGAGGCAGCAATTCGCTATCAGAGTCCTTTCAAACAAAAGCATTTTAAAATTGAGAATAACAAAAACACAAGGCAAAGTGGATGTCATTAATGAATTACTATGGCAAGAGAAGAAATGAACACGCTCGTTTAGAAGGACCAGAATGTATTTATAAAATACCTACCATATACGCTGCATTTTGGAGTCAGAGAAAGTCATGTAAAACATGATTCTATCTCTGGAGATTACAGGATTTTTACTTAAAACTTGTTTATCAAAGCATTTTAAGTATGCTTGATAGTATGTTTAGGAGTCAGTGTGTTTAAATCAGCTCCTCCCAAAAAACAAAAAACAAACTAACCCTGACTTACAGTTTTTGCCAATTTCTGTGGGGTAAATACTTGCACTGTGACCATCACTGAATGCAGAGTTGAGAAGAGATAGACATAGCTATCTCTCACAAGTCAGTAAAAACCAGCTCTAGCACAGATGATGGAGAAGAGAGGCCAGCCAGCCAGACTATTATCAGGAAGGCTTTAGCGGGGAAGGTCGGATAGAAACAGGGGATGATCATCGTATGGTAAACTTTCCCCTCAGTGCTGGGAATTAAACCAGAGTCTCACGCATGCTAGGCGAGCCCTCTCCCTGTAAGCTCCATCCCCAGGCCTCACAGGATAAACACTTAACAGGTACAGCTACTTGGTTAATTTCCCCCAACGTCTCCACATCCTAGTACAGCCTGTGGATATAGTCTATACTCGATTAAAAAAAAAAGTTTGTTGAATAACAGAAACAAATGGTTAGGCTGAAAGGAATGAGAAAACTTCTCTGAGCAGAACTTTTTCTTAAAACCAAAGGAGGAGAGATCAAGTGTCACCAGAGGTTAGTATGTCAAAGCTGGCAGTGGACATATAACTACCTTTATTACATATTTCATTTTCTGCTTTTTTTCTGTATACTGAAAATATACCACAATAAATTTATTTAAATTTTTTTTAAAACTGAGAAGAGGGAAATTAATGTGAACAAAATTATGGAAGAGGGAATGCCATCCAGAGGCTTCGATCTAATTTGATCTGATCAAAGTAAATGTGGCAGAAAACAGCAAAAATCAAGGTTAGGCGTAAGAACATAGATGAATGGCAATGAAACCCCAAATGAACAGTTGCCATTCATACTGTTTCTTAAGAAGTGCAGTAGTAATTCATTTGTTAAATTTGGAATTTCTATATTTGTGGAGAAAAATTATTAACATGAGTCAAAATGAGAATCAGGTGGGGAAAAGAAACATTTCATTTGATTTCATAGCGAAGTAAACAGCTTAAATTAAAACACTTGTTATTGTGGAATGAAATCGATGGGATCAAGTCATTTATTACCACAGCTGCCTCTTTATTGAATACACTCCCAGTTATCCGGCCCCTTCACCCTACCCTAAAGGCACACATATTCTCAAGCAGCCTAAAATAGAGTCCATTTGGACAAATGTGTAGAATGGAATAGGGTGCCTAGAATGAGGGTTCAGTGTACCATTCACTACATAAAACAAAGAACAAATCACATGTAAATTTACACGGCATTGGAAGTCTATTGTTGATCCAAGGAAAGTGAACAAAATGTAATAAGCACAGCAAGCTGTCATTCAAGACTCAGGAAAGAATATAAAAAGGGCATTCTCGTCATGTCACTGTATTAGCATCATGTGGTATTAAATAACACCTTAGAAAATAACTCTGAACACAAAAGCTCCCAGAACACATTCACTGTATCTTCAATGCGCTTTGCATAATGCCTTCAGCACCCTACAGTCACAGATCGATTCACAGTAATAGGAAAGCAACAACAAATTCTCACCTGAAACACAGTATTTCTGGAGCTGGGGATAGAGGTTCTTATATTCCTTCAGAGCCTTCTTATATAAAGTTTGCATAGACCACTGTATTAAAATCTGTGTGAAAATACAGAAAACCATGGTGGCCATCTTTTGAGTAAAGGTGTCACCAGTCAACAACAAGAAACCATTTCCAGAAAGCTGGATTGATAAAGAGTACACCAAATGACACGGAGTTGTTAAACGTCTAGGCTACACCTTATTGACAAATAGTCCTTTGGGACATGTAATACCAGGCCCCATCGTTTTCCCTACAAATACTGAAGTCTGACCTGCACCTCATTAAATGTTCTCTATAATTCTAATTCATATCTTCATACTGTCATTTCCCCTCAGCTGGACAGTTAGGTTTTAGGAAAAATTTTAAATATTTCACAGAATAACCAGTTACCAGGGGTCCCCATTCAGATGGTTTCCCTATCAAAAATTAAGTACATAACTGAAACTTTAAAAAGAATAATTTTTTTCTTCTTACTCTATTCTTCCTTGCCTTCCAAATTCTGATGTTATCCATCCATAATCTGTTTTTCTTTTTCCTCTATTTACGACCTTCAGAGTTAGTTGTGAATGATGTTTTTCTCAACTAATGGTTTCTTTCATTTTATCACATTATTGAAATCTGACATCTTTCAAATTACTCCTGTGTTTTCCCTCTAAGCTTTTTTTCTTTCTCTTCACTTTATTAGTACAATAGCAAAGTAAAAGAACATATTTTTAAGAACAACTGTAGGCCACATACTTAAATGTAGCCTCCAGAAATATAGATTTAGGTATAATATTCCAGATGTGGCCTAATAGTTCACGTAATATGATGTGTTTTCCTGATTGCTGAAACTATGTTATGTACTCAATGAAGTAGGGTACCAAAGCTTTCCCACTATCTCTCCAATTTCAGGCTGTCTTCAACCTGGCCTGGGGCTGGGCATCCTTATTTAAAATAGTACTTCCTTGAACACATGTTCTGCATATTCGGTGCTTCCTTCTTGCTTACACTTTTCTAGAATTTATACATATTTTCTTCTTATCTCTTTATTAAGTCCTTAAACCACTCTCCTCCCTCTGCAACTTTTATGAAGATATTTATCAAGATATTTTACTAGTCTTGTAATTCCTAAATTTCAGACTTTTGTGAATTATCTGAGGTCTAGATAGGACATATCCATAAATTACATATATTTAAGTGAAAATAACATATCTAAATTAAGATGTAGAATTTGAGATTTCATTAGGCCATGTTGTCTTTGTCTGTGTGTCTTTGTTTCTTTCTTTTTGTGGGGGCTGGTGATGGAGATTGAACTCAGGGCCTTGGATTTGCTAGACAAGCATGCTACCACTAAGCTAAATCCCTAACCCCAAGTCTTTGTTTCTTGATAGATGCATCTTTCAAACAAAAGGTGACATCTGAGTTTTAAGCTTGTAAGACATGGAAATAGTCAAACAACCTCTTTCTATATATCTAGATGACCTTTAAATTTAAGTCCCTCAGAAATATGACATCTTTAGCGTCTTCTTTTTAGAAACATTTTCTCTAAATGATGCTGCAGTATTTATCACGTAACTATATATCTATACGACTATAGATAGTAACCATTCACTAATCCATCTAATTATTATAGTTCATATGAAACGTTGGAAATTCTAGTTTAAGAAAGAGTTTGAGATGGTATATTATTGATATTAAGTAATTGAAAATCATTTCAAAATGGACATATGAAGTGGTATTTTATTTCCATTTATTATTACTATTTTTCTTTGTTTTCAGTTTTTAAGACAGGGTCTTGCTGTATATTTCAGGCTGGTCTCGAACTTATTGTGTAGCCCACGCTGGCTTCAAACTTGATCCTCTTGCCTCAGCCTCCTGAGTGCCAGGGTTGCACCACCACACTTGTCTGAAGGAGCATTTTAAATATAAAATTGTGGGCTGGGGATTTAGCTCAGTGGTTAAAGTACTTGCCTTGCAAGTACAAGGACCTGAGTTCGATCTCCAGCACAAATATATATAATTGTATTCTTGTTCTTATACAGTATTAGAGAAGTTTGAAATATGTTACAAAAATCTTAAGAAACTTCCACCGAAGTTCAGTAATAAGATCCCTCTGGTCTCATTTTGATCCCTACCATCAATAACCTTCAGAAGTATTTGTCTATGTTCCCCAGAATGCCTTTCTGGCATGTCTAGCCCAGACCTGTTTCTAGTTTCCAAGCAGTGTGTGTGACAGCACCTATTGGATGCCTAAAGAAACGTCACATTCTACATGTTCAAAACTGAACTCAAGGTCATCCTCCCCAGATCTCGTGCTCCAGTGTTCTCCTTGTTAGTAGACAGCACCAGTGTCTAGTTGGTTGTGCAACCCAGAAGCTTAGGAGTTGCCATTGACTTCTTCCTGCTTCTTTGTATTTTATTTAATGTGTCACCTAGTCCTGCTGATTTGTATTTCCTAAATAATTTTCAAATCTGTCCAGTTCCCCTCTATCATCACTGAAATCCACTCAAGTGAAAAATATACCACTTCTTCTTGATAAGGTGACTAACCGCTCAGGTTTGTCCAGGATTAAAGGGTTCCTTGAATGAGGGACTTTAAGTTTTCAATTGGACAATCATGACTAAACCATGATGAATCTGTTGCCCTAAATGACCTCCTTGCTTCCACTTTTACCTGCCTCCAATCTTTCTTTACATTGAAGCCAGGATGATTTTTTTAAAATGGACATTAAACATATGAGAGATCATTTCATGGCTGTTAGAATGTCTAAAACTGAAAAGACTGACCATACTCAATGGTAGTGAGGGTACAGAGGAACCAGAACTATAATATACTTCTCTTATGGGAATGTGTGTGAGTCAGCTTTGCAGTACTGTAACAAAGTCCCCAAGAAAATCAACTTGTATAAAAGAAAGGTTTATAGTGGTTTGAGTTTGGGAAGTTTCAGCCTATGACTGACTGCCCTCATTGCTTGGACCTGTGACTAGTTGGCACACTGTGGCAGGGAGCCTGTGGTGGAGCAAACACTTTGCCTCATGGCTGGGATGTGAATAAAACAGACTGGTGTCTCACAGTACCCTTCAAGAGCTCTCCTCCAGTGATACTGTCTCCGGCTAAGCCCCACTTTCTAAGCAGTTCCTCCATTTTCCATCTGTGTCAAGCTGAGGATCAGCCACGTACACATGGTCCTCTGGCAGACAGTCCCGATCCAAACTATCAAAGATATAACATGTACTTTGGAGTAAAAAATACACTTTGGATTATAAAACCACTTTGGAAACTGACAGTTTTTTTCCGAGTTAAATATATACATATGATGTATTTAGGTTTACCCAAGAATATATTTATCTATGAAAAAAATGTTTATAGCAGCCCCAGGATGGAAACATCATGATTGTCCATCAACAGATTAATGGATGAGCAAGTTGAGCTACAGCGATGGTGTTCCAGATAATCACATTTAGGTCAACAGCAGACCACACAGGATGGTGGTCCTATAGGATAATAATGGAGCTGAAAGATTCCTATGGCCTATTGACATCAGCCATTATAACCTTGTAATGCCACATATGACTCACATGTTTGTGGTCACAGTGGTGTAACAAATCATTGCACTGCCAGTCATATAAAAATACAGCACATACGATTATATATGGTACAGAAAACTTGGTTAAAAATGACTGTGTTACTGGTTTTTATGTTTACTGTACTATATTTTCACCATTGTTATAACATGTAATTCTACTCATAAAAAGTTTACCATAAAACAGGAAGTTATTTTATAGCAGCAAAAGCCTTCTATATCTTTTGTTTACCTCATTTCTCCATTACATTAAGGGCTGAGTTTGAGGACTTTCCTAGTATGTAGGAGACCCTAGGTTCAATTTCTAGCACAAAAAAAGAAGAAGGAGGAGAAAAAGGAAGAGAAGAGGAAGTAGAAGAAGAACAACAACAAGAAGGAGGAAAAGGATCAAGAAGAAGAGGAAGAGAAAGCTGCCACCACATTAAGTGATTGATTTAGTTTTGTGCAAGCACAGAATCTACCAAAAAATGTATATATCAGGAAAAGAAAAACATACATAAATATTTTAATGCTAAATTTATTGAGATAGCATGAGATTAATACAAGTTACCTTTGGTACAAGAGGTGCTCAAAGTGGTAGCCATTAGCTTCTGGACATTTATTACAGCAGTGAACTGCTGAATTATGTATACATTTTTTTGGAAGACTCTGTATATAAAATAATATTTACTCGATGAAATCAGCTAATGACACATTTCTCAGAATGTATCCTGGTTGTTAAGCAACGTGTGACTAAACATCTGAAAAATGGAATACTATTCAGCAAAAAAAATTATTGGTACATACTACAATATAGATGAATCTCAAAAATATGCTTAGTGAAAGAAGCCAGACATAAAAGAATACAAGCTACAAGATATCATTTATGTGAAATTTGTAAAAGTGACACACACACACACAATTCATGTGCAAAGCGGGGTAAGAGAACCTGCGGGGGTGATTGAAGTATCTCTATCTTATTTTCATGGTAGTTACACAGTATTTGTTTGTCAAATCTCATCAAACTGTATTTTTAAAGTGGATATGTTTTATTGTGTTTAAAAACAAAAACCTACAAGTCTAATCATGCCAGTCTCCTGTGTAAAATACTTAAAAGTTTCCCATTACTTCCAGTAAATACCAGTATTTTAACATCTGGGCCTCCCTGCCTCTCTGACCCGAGCTCATGCCACTTCCCTTACACTTTCTGGGATCCAACCCCACAGGTCTTTTTTTGTTTTGTTTTGCTTTGTTTGTCCTTCCTGTCATCTCCTATCCCAGGGCCATTGTACTTGCCTTGGGTTTTGCCTGAAATGCACCCTGGCTGATCCTTCAAATAGAAAGAAAACTGCCAATTGCTTAGAGAAGGCTTCCCTGACCTCTAGATCGCAGCAGATGTTTGCGTGATATACTCTCATCCTATCTCCCATGCAACAGAAGTACTTTTATAGCACTTATTGCAATTTGTAATTATATATTAGTGAGGTACTTTGATGAATGTCTACTTTATCCTTAGAATTTATGCACCATGACGTTAAAACAATGTCTGAATCACTAGGGTATCCCAGCACTTTACAGGGTACTGGGTTTAGAGTAAGACTTGATAAATATCTACTCATTGAATGAATACTCAATTGCAAATGATAATAATCCCCCACATTTTGATAAAATGGTATGCCAATCGATCCATCTATGCAGCCTTATTATTGAAGTTCAAGTAAATCAGTGAGGAATTTCAATTTCTAAACTCTTACACTCATGCAAACATCACAATAATATTTTTCCATCAAAGTCAAGCAAATCACTTGGCTAGCCAGTTGTACAATATGTTGACAGAAAATTGAAAATTTATAAAAATCAGAATTCACAAAATTGCATCATCATTATATTGCTAATGACTTTTAGAAGTTAAACTCTTAGGTAAAACTTCTATTTTTACTGTAATAATACACTGAATTTTGCCTTTGCTAGAATTACCTCAGATGCAGTTTATTCGATAAAAACTGATACATTCTCAAGAATTCATGGTACTCTTTTAATAAAGAGGAAATAGCAAAGTCATTATAGGACTTCTTCAACAAAACCATTATATCCTACTTGGAAAACATTTGATAAAAGCTTTTAATGACATTGAACTAATCTCTTGAGTACAATACAGTTAATAGTTACAGAGTAATTCTTACGAATTTTTCTTTATGTTTTTCTGTTAGCAACTCTTGGGAAAGTAGAACACTTTACAGATTTGCAAGCTGTCAGAATAATGAAAAGTAAGATATTTTGAACTAGTAATAAAAGGATGCAATCTAAAATACTTTGGACAGGTAAATGACCTCTACAAAAAAAAAGAAAAAAAATCATCGCCTGTGTTACATATGATAGTGGTTGACCTTAAACTCTTGTCAAAATGCTTGGTACAGCAAACAATAAATTCATGTCATATTGGAGACAGTGAAACCTGTCTTTGTAGAGTTGCTGTTGGTCAGTGAGTTGCTCGTGATTAGGATTTGCTTCCAGGAAAAGCTCCCAGTGCAGATGAGCACCAACATTTCCTTTTTGTCAGGAAAAACAACAAAAAATAATCTATGTTTCCATTTTTTTATCTTAGCTGTCTGAAAACTAAAAATCAAATATAACTCACAAGTTCCCTGCTCTTTTTGGGTGCTTAGAAACATTTATTTTTATGGGACCTTTTGACTTCTTATGCTTACCGCTTAAAACTCTATTTTCCAATTTCTTGGGTAGACATGATAAATTTCTATAAAAGAATTAATCAGCATTGAATTAGAAAATATACTAGATAGCTAACTCAATAAACTTTTAAATATTTGCACGTCACCAATCCAAGATGGGCACAATCAATTTGCTAATACCTCTGTCTTCTATTTGGAGCCAAAACAATCTGTACAACACTCATGCTTTCCGATTTAGCTAACAAATCCAGGCAGGAGCTGAAGAGCTGTGAGCCAAAATAAAACTTTCCTGCCTCAAAAAAAAAAAAAAGAAAGAAAGAAAAGAAAAAGGAAATGCTAACTGATCTTGACAGGAGAAAAAATGATTTTTCAAAACTTTAAATTTAAAATGAACTGCTTTGCTGTGATGGAATTTGGGCTCAGGGCCCCAGAAATGAACTGCTTTGCTGTGAGTCAGAATACATTACACCTTTTGAAACCATGCTTAACTTCAAAAATCTATCAACTACATTAAATTAATGACATTTCCCTGATTTTTATTCGGTGAACTGTTTAAAGTACTTTAAATAAAAACTGTAGATGATCAAGTATCAAAATACAGAATATTCATGATTGGTCTTGTGAGTTGGGCCCATGTTAAAATGGATTCTAACTCCACTGGTGAGACGCTTAAATGGCCAAACACCTTTCTTATTTTTGCTAGCAATGTCAATTACTCATTTTTAAAATCTGATAATCACTTCCTTGGTTTTAGTGTAACTTTAGATAAAGCACATACTTATCAAGCAGCCATACATTCCCACCAGGCTTCCTCCCCTATTTTTAGATCTGACCTGAGAACCAAGTCCTTTCTTCCTAACACACAAGGAATAAAGTCATTCTCCCCAAACTTGGAAAAACCCTAGACACAGATTTTAACCTGGTACTCACAGTTCACTCCTGCGGATTAGCAGTTGAGTCAAGCATAAGTTAACAGAGAACAAGAACCTGTTCTCCCAGTTTTCAAACATTTCTGAGGAGAGATGAATTTTCAGATTCCAAATTTATATGACGGCGAAATCAGGATGATGACTTTCTCTCTCTTTCTCTCTGGGTGTTAATTATTCATTGAAAAGCCTTTTAAAGACACAGTTCAGTATTTCTTTACTGACTCACTGTTAATAAAATAATAAAATTGCAAGTAGTAATTAGAGACCTCGATTCCTTATTATGGCACTGTTTGATTTCTAAATAACTTTAAGGCCATTTTCTGGAAGTGTGAACAGCCACTGTGCCTTGTACATTAAGGTACCATCACTTCACCCACCATTAGCAGGACTTGCTCCAGTCATTAGTCTTGTACTTGTGCCCACTTGATGTGGAATAATTCACTTTCTCACTCAGTATCTGCCTACTCGAAGGTGGGGGGTTGCACAGAAAGCAAGGATCTTTGGCCCAGAATTTTTTCTCCTGGTTTTCCCACATGTTGAGGTACTATACCTGAGAGGAACTGTATAGAAAACAGTCAAGTTTGATGACAGACGAGTCCTCACGTATAGCAGGGCTAAAATTTCATTAAGTGTTGTTTGGGATGCTCTTAATGTTATTACGGTAATACAAACATCAAAGGAAATCAGATCACACACTCAGGGAAATCATTCCCTGCTGGAAATCCTGTTAACTGACTTCCATTATGCTGCGATTTTGCTCATTCAGAAGGCTGTGTCAGCCTCATTATCTCATCTCCAAATCGCCTGTTTAATGAGCGTGCTCGCATTTGAAACTCATCAAATTAAGTAAAATAAAATTTTAATCTTGTGCTTGTTTGAGTTCAGACCACAGCAGTATCAAAATCATTCCAATTGCAAGGATTGTATCTGTGGGTGGTGGTTAGAAGATAAACAAGAAGGATTGAATCAGAAAGAGGAGCTTCATCATGGGAAGCCTTAAAAGGGCTTCCAAGTAGATGTTTCTTTAAGGATTAACATCTGTTTTTTAATGTACAATTTAAGATTTGTTAAATTCTCTCCATTTTAGTTTCTGAAAGAGAAATAGTGCTTAGATACATGTAATACATATATGCTTTTTTATTTTCACTTTTATTATGATAAACATTAAACATAGTAAGTAGAAAGTCTAGCATAATAAATATATGCCTATTGTCTTTAAAAATAATTGTTATAATTGTTGAGGGATTCTGACCACCAGCATTCTGAGCTGAACATCAACCTCCCACCACGCTGCGCTTGCATACCTGCTGGAAATGTATAATTAGGGGTTGAGAAGGCCCAGGAACCACAGCTGCTACCTGTAAAGCCCATCGTTATTCAGCCCCGTGCCTGACAAGTAGCCCAGGCCCAGCGACCACGACTACAGTGTGTAACTCCCATCTTTACCCAACCCTGCACTTGACAAGTATCCACAACTCCCTGTGCGCTCTCAAGCCTCGTCCTAACTGGTAACCGCAGCTCCCTTTCAATGACCCCCACCTTATGCCCGTGACCCTATAAAAAACCTCATAGCCTGTATGAGAGTAGCTGGTCTGGTCTCTAGTGCCACAGCGGTCCCTCTCAGGTTTCTTCTGAAATAAACCTGCCCTGTGAGCTCGTGCCTCTGCTTCTTTGCCCTTTTTCCCAACAACTGTGGCATATTTATGTCATAAGTTCAAAGTATTCTAAAACTAATTTTGGACACTATGACATTTCACCCCTAAATACCTCAATAGGTATCACCGAAAAATTGGTATCTTTTCCTGAAACCTGTAATTTTATTATGTTACCTTATATAAGTAGCAGATATTCCTTCTCAGTATTTAATGTCCAGATAATAGTCGACTTCTCTCAATTGTCCTAAAGAAGTTCCTTAGAGTGCTTTATTCAAACTGGCAAATGCACTTACTCTTAAATATCTTAAGCCCAACTTTAACTTACATGTATTTGTGAGGATCTCTATAAATTTGTTTAATTTCAGTTTATTAGTACATGTGTGTAGTACATAATGTTTACATTCCTTTTGAGAAGTTGGTACATGTAGTAACACATCTTAATTTCTTTTCTCATCCCCTTTGCTTCCCCTCGCCTCCCTTCGTACATCTCTTGATCCCCTTCTTTTTCTTTTTCTTTTTCTTTTTTTGCACATGTTTGCAGCGCAAAATGCTACATTCCTTGTGTGGAGTTACTACATGTACAGAACACATCCCGATTCCTTTTAAAAATCCCTCATCCCTTCCTTTCCTCCACTCTCCCTGCATCTATTGATCCCCTTCCCCTCTGAGGATCATCTATCTCCCTAGTTCCTATTTTCTGTCTTTTATTTTGCTCTTTATTTTTATTCTGGGTTTCTCATATAAGAGAAACTGTGGTATTCAGGCTTGTATGTCTGATTTATTTCACTTAAACTTATGGTCTCAAGGTGCATCCATTTTCCTACAAATGACTCAAGTTTATCTTTCTTTATGGCAGAGTAGTACTTCACTGTGCATAAAAACCACATTTTCTTTGTCAATTCATCTGTTGATGACACATAGGCAGCTTTCGAGATTTAGCTATTATGAATTGTGCTGCTGTAAAAATGAGTATCACTGCATCACTGTATCATGTATCACTGTAATATGATGTCTTTAACTCTTTTGGGAAGTTACCTAAAAGGAGAATAAAGGGGTCAGATGGAATTTCTAGTTTTAGTTTTTGAGGAACTGATTTCCATAGTGGCTGTACTACAGTACTTTACTTTCCCACCACGAGTGTAGGAGGGTTCCTTTTTCCCTGTAGTCTCTTCGGCATTTGTTATTATTTGATATCTTGATGATGGCCATTCTTTCCAGGGTAAGATGGAATCTCAGCTGCACTTCTAACTTGCACTTATACTTAAAATGCAGCCAAAGAATGAAATACACCTTATTATATTTCAAGCATCAGAGATTGTTTGCATCAAAAATGCTATTTTTGGCATTCATTTAAAAATGTTCTTGCCTTCTTTGTTTTAATCTCTATAAAAGAAGTTCCATAGGAAGCCCTGGGTGAGTAGAAATGTTTTCTACTGCATAATAACCAGGGAAACTTTCTTTCTCAAAAGTTTTGACGCAAGCCTAGAAACAAATGTCAAGAGTGAAATGGCTTGAATGTTAAACGTACTAATCAACCTGAATCTCTCTAGTATATGTTGGTCCGAAATTCTGATCATGAATATAACTTGATTCAATAAATCTTTTGTAGATCCTGATTTCCATTGGCAGGCACAGCAAGGACCTACTAGTGACTCCTGCAGATGGCCTCTCTGTATTTCTCCGAGGACTTACCAGGGATGCCCAGCCACTAGGTGGTGCCTTAGATCTGCAGGGCACCCGTATATGCATCTTGCCATCTGGGTTAGGCAAGGAGAAAATGAAGCCTCAGTATTTGCCAAACAGCCCTTCTTTTTTTTTTTTGATTTTATTTTAATGGTACATTTTAGATGTTCATAGTGATAACATTCATCATAGGGGATTTGTACCTGTACAAGATATATCTTGCTGCTTCTTTTTTTTCTGTTCCCCTCCCCTCCCATCACCCCCTCCTCCTTCTTTATTTACAAAAGCTTCGTTTCCATTTTTTCCTTCTATTCCTTATTTCTCTTGTCCCTCTGTTCCTTTCCCCTCCCCCTCCCTGCTTCCCTTTCCCATGTGAACACTTTCTTCCCTTTCCCAATATGATACATTTTAGTCTTCATTTACACTTGCAGTTTCTCACACCAGAGAAACAATGTGGTATTTAAACTTATGTGTCTGATTCATTTCACTTAAGAGTGTGGTCTCAAGATGCATCCAGTTACCTGGTGCAACCACTATGGACATCAGTGCGCAGATTCCTCAGGGAAGTAGGACTAGAGCCCTCATTAGTGACCTCACAACATAAGAACGTGGACAGCTTGTCTGGGAGGGAAATCGGAATTGTAGCAGGCAGTCACTGGTGCGGAGCTTCTTCTCAGACCAGGCCGAGGGACAGGCTGCGTGAGTGACAGTTTCTCACCCACGTAACTAATTCTTCATTATGGCTCCACCAACTCTGTCAAGACAAGTGTATGTGTAACCAGATTCTGCAAATGCCACTTAACAAGAATATCCAAATTGTGGTTTTAGCCGGTGAGATCTTTTAAATCTACTTGTCATAATGAAGGAATGATACTGGTTATAATTCAGAAAAGAAGAGATTTGCTGCTAATATGTGCAAGATAAATATTTTCTCAAGAAAAACTATTTGAGTTTTAAAGCATTCTTAAATTAAAAAATCTTGCTTCTGGTATTATCCCGTGTGATGCTAGAGTAATGATTTCTAGGCAAGATATTTTCCTAGGAGTCCTGATAAAATGAGAAAAATAAGGGCAATATTTTCAAAGTCAAATTTATTAAATTTAAAGAACTAATCTCCAGTGGAAAATTGTCTTTTTATTTTTTATGTGCGTGTAGTATTTTCAGTGTCAACATTTTCATCCTTTCATGAGATGGTGATGATAGTTGATAATGTCATTTTAATGGCATTGGCCAAACGTAACATAAAAATTACATAATCCTATGTCATGTGATTTTCATATTGGAAAAAGAATATGTTTGTGCTTACGCTATCTATTGCTGTATAGGACACCAGCCTGTAAGTTTTAGTACCTATATATTAATCATTGATTCATTCACGCTGTACGTGGCAGGGGTGGCTTACCTGGGCTGGAGGTTAGTGTGGACATAGACAGAATTCATGCCAGTAAAATACAAGGAAAACTTATCGGGGTGAGCGAGAATCTTTTCAGAAGAGTTTATTCTCCCCAAAAAGTGACACACAGAGAAAAAACATTTTTTGTTTTGCTGGACATTGCTACCTCTGCAGGTGATGCCTGAACTGTGTCATCCACCCTGAAACCGTGATGGAAATTGGAGCAAAAGTAAAGCCAGCACATGGAGGTTGGCAGCACACAAAGACGGAAGAAACCCGAGTCTCTGATAATGTGGAAAGGCTTGAAGCCATCACACCACCTATAGACCAATTATGTGATATAAACATTCCTCTCTTTAAACCTACAGAGTCCAAGGGTGTTTTTTGTTTTTTGTTTTTTGCTTTGTTTGTTTTTACTTACAGCCAAAACATTTTGACTGACAGTCCATGTTTTGTTGCTTAAGTCAACATTTGGGAAAAAAAAGAAAAGAAAGAGAAAGAAACTAAAGGATATAAACACCAACTGTCAAAAATGCAGATAATTTTACAATAATGAATAACAGGAACAAACTACTACATGAGAGGTGTATTCCAAGGAAATAATTATTATTTTTTTTTTAAAAAATTGTTCTAGTTAACCACACCGAACAATGCATTACAGTAGTGTCATATCTGTTGTGATTTCTTTCAGTTCTTCCATTTAGTCTAGAAGAAATTCTCAGTTTAAATGCGTACATGTTTTTGACATTTAGTAGAGCCATGCATCATTTAACAATGAGGATGTGTTCTGAGAAGTGGGTTCTTTGGTGGTTTTGTTATTGGGTAAACATCACAAAGTGTACTTAAGCAAACCAAGAAGGCTGCAATATCACCAGGCAATATAATCTTTTGTAACTATCATCTTATATATGGCCTGTCATTGATGAAAGCCACCTTATGTAACACATGACTATATTTTCTAGATTAAATTTTTAACAAAAGAGAGAGCAGGTTTCAAGCTCAAAGCCACAGGCAATGATATTTAGCTAAAATTCAGTGATATCATTTTGCTTTAGTTGACCTTACTTTCATGGTTACATTCTGTTAACAGTAAATTATACTGTTTTTCTCTCTATAGTAATGTTTCTATTTTAAAGTAAGAATTATTTAATTTAAAGAAAAATGTTAAATAAACATTAGTGCGGTTGGTGCAGATACAACAAAAATTATGAAGCGGCTCAAGGATGCCTGAAGTTCAGAGTCTAATGAAGTATATGGGTAGAGAAGTTACATACATATACTACTGCTTTCTGGCTGGAATGTTGCTTTCCAAAGAAACTATTTATGAGGATTTTTTTTTTGGGGGGGGTGTTGGGGATTGAACTCAGGGCCTCATACTTGCTAGGCAAGCACTCTACCACTTGAGCTAAATCCCCAACCCCTTGTGAGAATCTTTTTTATATTTCATCTCAGATGGATTTTTCTAAGACACATTAGACATAAATATGGCATTCCTACCATCTCAGTGGCTGCATCCTTATCTTGGTCTTAATGGATCAATCTCTTTGGATTTTGACGCCTCCTTGAGGTGAGCTGGCATGTTGTCCTCTTGCTTGGACTTTTGTTTGTTTATTATTTTCAGTATTTTCCTGGCCTTGAACCTCCACCCTCCGCCAAGGTCAAAGGTTTATCATTTCCAGACCTTTATTAATTCTGATCCTTTTGAAAGAAATGTATCACTCTCCTCCAGCTCTGCCCATAGTCCTGTCGATTCTTCACCCACTGGCTCAGCAGCTTCCTTCCATGTCTCAGGTCTCAGGTCTCAGTGCAGTGGAAATGGATCTCCTTCCATAGCATCCTCTCTCAGCGCCAATGAGAGCATGTCTCACACCTGCCTGTGGGTTGAGTACATAGGAGCTCCTTGAGAATGAGGAGTTTGTCTCATTATCTTCATCTTATTAGCAAATGCCTAGAAAGTATTTATTAAATTGCATTTAACCAGAATCAAATCATAAATTGAAATTACTCTGAAGTAAACTGAAGTAAACTGATGATCATTTTTGTTTTAAAAATGCTATTTTGTCACTTCACAGTAGTTTATATCAATTTTTCTTTGTTTTTTTCTCCAATAAATGAGTGTCCAGTAATGAAAAGGATCTGAAGTATTATATTACAATTAAAAGACACTACTTTAGCTATCCAAGAGAGCAAATTTATTCTATTTTGGAAGACATTCAGAAAATGTTGAGTTATCTTCCTTAGAAGTCCACTCCAAATTTTTACATCTAGAATTCACAGAAGTTTTTCCTCACATTGAACTTAAGCCTCTTCAAGATTTGGCTTAACTTGTTTCCTATTGTTCTAGTTCCACAGTCTCCCTAAGAAACAGCTGGCCTCTGTTCCCTTAATCTGCTGCAGTCACAGGACAAGCCAGTGTGCTTAAATATCCTGTGGAAATATCCTCCCAGCTTTAGTTTTTAAATGAAGAGTCAGTAGGCATTTTGTACTGACAGGGTAAGTTTTTGATTATGTTTTTCTTGTTAGTTTGAGAATGGAGCACTCCTCTAAAGAAACGATATTAATATTACAAGGGAGTGGTATCTATCAGAAGAGAAATTCAGAGAGAATCTAGCAGAATGTTTGTTTGTTGTGAGGGAGTCTCACTATGTTGCCCAGGCTGGGTTTGAATTCTGGGCTCAAGTAATGCTCTGTCTCAGCCTCTCGAGTAGCTGCAACTGCAGGTGCCTGCCATTATGCTTAGCAGTAAAAACTATTTGAAGAGGGAAAAATGGTTCAAACTTGATTTGTGAAAAAAGAAATGTCAAAGTAATGAGTTTAAAGGAATGTTCACAGGACACAATATGATGAGGGAGATAGCTAATTAGGGAAAAACTGCACAAAGTTTATATTCTCATGATCCTAGAAGTACCCAAGTACCCAGCTGGAATTAAACTAAAGGAGAAGAGTGTTCAGTTGAAGCCCACCTGGGTAGACCTTGTTCCCGGGCACTTTCCCGGCAGGACAAGATTCCCACAGTGATGACATCGAAGTGAGAAAACTGCATGCAAATGAAGTGAATAGTAATTAGAAGTAGAGCCATACATTGTCTGCTTAGGAGAAAGAGCTGGTAGGAGTTGGCAGGAACTTACAAGAGATAAAGGGAGATGTGCATTAGCTTTCTGTTGGTACAAGTGAATGGCATAGACTGTGAAAGTAATTTTAAAACATAAGTTTATTTTGCTCGTGGTTCTAAAGGCTGGTACTGGTGAGGGCCCAAGCCTGCATCACATGGTGACACAGAGCAGGTGTCCTAGCCCAGGCCTCTCTCTCTGTTCTTATTATGACCACCACAAGGGCCCCACCATCGAGGCTTCATCTAACCCTATTTATCTCCCAAAGGCCCCACCCGCAAATATCATTAATATATGAATTTAGGGGTGAAATTTCTAGCACATGAATTTTGGCAGACATTCAAACGATAGCATCAGTAGAGAAAGAATTTGAGTTACAAGACAGGTAAACTACAAATGAACTATTAAGAGAACTTGGAGAAAGCACTTACCTGTCATTGCTCCCGTTGACTGGTTCCAACCAGTGCAGATAGATAATGGGTTTTAGTTGCTCATCCGTCTTCTCTCTTGTGACCATTGGCATCACTGACTAGAGTGACTTCTAACAGAATATCAGGGAAGCTCAGCTACATGATGACCATGGTACTTCATCTGGGTTTAATGCAATTGCAATATCTTGAAGCTTAGATGGCTTTACGTGTCCAGGAAATTTGGAACCTGCCAGAGAAAGAGCAGAAAGAGTAGGAATGAGAGTCAAAACAAATCAGTAATAAAGATATATACTAATGTAAGGAAATAATATTACCTATCATTATTGCTTGATAAAGACATCACGTTGAACCATCTGCAAAAATCTAAACATGGCAGGCAAACAAGTATGAGGTGTTTATATTCAATATCTTAAAAAATGTTTTGGGCACCCCTTAGAAGAGATGACTAATATAAGCCCTTAGAAGAGATGACTAATATAAGACCTGGCACATAGAAGGACTCAGATAGGTTTAGATATCAGTCTTGCTTGCTCTCACCAAATGTAAAGCAATGAGTTAGATACTGTGGGCTATAGGCAAAGAACAAACACATAGGCTTGCCCTCTTGGAAATATAAACCCTTGGGCTCCATAGAAGACAAGCCTATTATTTTTCTTGATTAGACACAAAGGAGTGCCCAAAGCATTGAGCTTAATGTCTGCCTACTTTCTTCCTATTTCACTCCCAACACTGAGAATGTTTAGAGGATTTCCTAAGAAGGAAGACTTCACGGGCTGCAACTCTTCCCATCATCTTCCTCAGCAACTTGGTTAACACTCTTTGCACACCATACCACACATACACACACACACACACACACACACACACACATATCCATGCTATTGTTAATCCCAAGACGTTGGGAAGGTAAACACATTTTTGTCTTGTATGGTACTTAGTTTTTTGTACAATATTTGAATAATATAAATATAGTAGAGGAAAAGAACTGTTACATTTATTATTCAGTGCCTCAAGGACAGCCTGATTCACATATAATTCTAATTCTCAAGAGAGCAAGGAGCCATTTTCCTCACTAAAGTGAGTCCCAGTTTTTTCAGACTGGCCAAGGTTAATAACCTGAGAACTCCTCAGTCATATGCTTTAATATAAAAGTCCTGAAAATCTTGACCTCTCTGGGTTAAAGGTTTAGGAATATAGCTTATGGTTTTAAATCTTACTTAACATCAAGATATTATTTTTTAGTTTGTAACACACACAAAAAAATAAAAATTTTTGTTCCACAATCTTTTTTTTTAAATTTTAAACCAAGAACATGTATTGGTACATTTTACATACAATGGTCACATTCATCACATTTATTTTGTATCTATACATGATGCATCTTGGTTCTCCCCCCCTCCTCCCCGCTCCTCTCCTCTGTTCCCTCCCTCCCTATTTGTTCCACAATCTTGACTAAAATATGGGAGGTATCTATGCAGGTTATTGAGTCATGACAATATCAAAAGAGGCTCCTTAATTTAGGTTTATGTGAGGATAACAATGAATGAACCCCAACTGTTGGAAGGAAAACAGATACCTTTTAGCATATAGTTCATTTAGATTGAAACATTTATAATAAAGATAAATATTGTACAATGAGGTTGCTCTGAAAGCAGAGTCTGAGACAAGAACTCTTGTTTTGGTATGTATTTCATTTGGGAGAAAATTCCAAGAAGTAGGAGTGAGGCACAAGAGAAGGAGGCAAGGAGGAAGGAAAACCAAATATAGACAGTATCTTTACAGACATCTGTGCTATGAGCTGTAAAGAAACTTGATTTCATGGGGAAGCCCCTGGAATGTCTTACAGAATTGTCTACTCCAAGAGCCAGGAGGCCGGAGCACTGACTGACTGGTTGTGTACTCTATTGTTGGAGGGTTGCCTGCAAGGTCATTGTGTTTATGCTTGTGTACGGCTGGATGAAGCTGCCTCCAGATAAGGCCCTGGGGCAGAATGTGATAGTGAGAGTGAACTGTCTGCTAAAGCTGCCACTTAACATCAGGCCAAGGAATGGGACACAAGTACCACAAAAGTCACCTCAAGCATGCAGTTTCTTTCAAAATGTTCTGTGAAGTGCTATTATCCTACTTGAATAATAAATTATAAGCAATATTCCATATTTAGCTCTCTAATAAGAGAATATCTTCGAGTACTACAGCTGTATTTTGTTGTTGTTTGTTTTCTGGAACTAGCATACTTCATTCTCTGGGAAGTGGTGGGTTAGGGTTAAATTCCTTTAAGCAAGAAAATTCACTTTTTTGGAGAGAATTGAGCTGAAAATGGATTTTCTTCTTTGGAAGCACTGAAACAGTGCTGTATGCCCTCATAAGGCCTATAGATGTAGTGACATTACTATTTTCTCAATTTCATGCCCGTAATTGTATGGACTACAGTTCCATAAAAGCTAAAGTGAACAATTTCAAGTAGGAAAGACCTCTGTGAACCTCATAAGATTTAATTAACACCATCATTAGACTCCAAGTTATCTTGGGATAAGGTCCAGAACTTGCTGTTTAGACGTCAAGTCCAGTGGCTCTCAGTGGGGACCAATTTTCCTCTCCTCTCTAAGAGACATTTGACGATGTTGGGAGACATTTTTGACAGTCATAACTTTGCAGGGAGGCTACTGCCATGTGGAGGTCATGGATGCTGGAGACATTCCACAAAGCCCAGGACAGCCCCACCACAAAGAACTATCAGTTTCAAAATGCCGGTATGACCAATGTTAAAAAGCCCTGGTTTAAACATTGAAATCTTACTCTTTTGACTTTGAAAGATTAACGCAGACATCCTGTAAGACCTTTGCAAGTCATTCCCATTCTTGGCCTCTGTTTTCTTTTTTACTGGGGAGGACATTGTCCTAAAAAATCTCTAAGGCCACTTCCAGTTCTGGTTTTCTATGATTTTACGATTCTGCTCCTTTCCTGGCTACATTATTTTATGTAAGTTTTTAGCACTATAAGATTAATTTGTTCTTGGAAAAGTTAAATGTAAACAGGAATTGATTCTTCAGCATTTACTCTCAGCAATAGAAAATTATTGAGTTGGTGTCAAGAGAGCAGTATTACTGATTTAACTATGCTTTATGGGGAATTTTAATAGACACAAGAGATTTAAGTCACAGCACATGTGAGATGAATAAAGGACAATTTTTCCTTTCCCAAAGTCATTACCCTTCAGCTCTGAGTATTGGGGTTCTGTGGGTGGTGCTGAGGCAGATTCAGAAGGTGCCAGCATGGTACAGAAACCAGTGTGGGAGAGACCTGTTCCTCCGTCCCAGGACCAGTGTGGATACACAGTGTATGCATTCAGTGAGGGACCTGAAAACGTTGAATAGGTCATTTTCCCTCTGCTTCCAGAAGGAACAAGAATACCTGTTCCAGGAAATGCCTTTCAATTACTGTCATGATACACTCATTTAAGGCAGAGATTGTTTCCTTCTGTTGGAAAACTGAAGATGGATGAGATTACCAAAGAGGGTTCTCTTGTAATTCTCATTGATAAGAGCTAGAGTATAGAAGGCACAGAAATAAGCCTGTCTAAGATTGTAAATCTTAGACACAAGGGAGAATTAAGAAACATGGTAACACTGGGCATGGTGGCACATGGCTGCGATCCCAGCACTGTGGGAGGCTGAGGCAGGCAGATCGATCACAAAGTCCTTGAGCCCAGCCTGGGTAATTTAGTGACTTGGCAAGACTGCATCTCAAAATATAAAATTTAAAAAGCACTGGAGATGTAGTATACTGTGAAGGCCTTGGGTTCAATCTCAAGTATCATAATAAAAAGAAGAAAAAATATGGTAAAAAGCAGATTGAAATTTTCTATTATGAGACAGGTTCTTTTGACAACCAAATTCCTCATCATTGAGCTTGCCAAGCATGTCTGGAATAAAAACAGACTCTGTACTGCCTTTCAATCCTCCAACTCACCATTTCCTCTGCTCCTACTAAGGTTCTTGCAAGTGATGGATACTCTCACATTATTCCTGGTTTCAATTTTCCCAACAGTCAAATGCACCGATAATGCACCAGCATATTGGAAAATACCCTGATTGGATTAACTCAGCCCCTAGAGACATCTACATCAGTGCTGGGCTCCCACTCATTTTGGTTCCACAAGGCCCTTAGATAAATTCTGAACTCTGTAGTCTCATGCAACCCTGTGACATTCTAAGATTCAAAAACATTTTAACAGAACATAATGCCAGCCAAAACTGTTAAAAATTAATTTTAACAGGGATAAATGCACCTTCTATGTTTGGGACTAAAGTGAAAAACCTGACCGCATACAGTATAGAGATCCAGTTTCATGGTAACTCATAGGAGAAAAGCCTGGCAGCATTGGTGGATTTAAATCTTAATGTGACTAAAAATATGATAAGTTGATTAAAATCTGTGCATTAGCCTGTATAAATAGGAAAACCACATCCAGATGGATGGAGATTGCAGTCCTCCTAGTCATATTCACATCATGCTCAAGAACTCTTATTTTAAGAGGGAGACCGGAAAATGACAAAACATCTTGACACAATGGAAATAGGATGGTAAAGCTAGTGAGGATGTCTGTCCTGTAAAGCGAGTGACCACAGGTAGATGTGACAGCTGTCTCCATTAGCAGACTCAGACTGACACTTGAAAGGGGTGGAGCCAATTTCATTTTGCCTCACAGAGCAAAACTTAGTCACAAGAAGCTACAGGGAGGCACATGAATTTTGTTCTAATTGAAGAATTTTCTAACAGTTAAAAATTCCTAACTATATGACCATTAACTACTTCCGGGAGTAGAAACCCCCTATTATTAGAGCAAAATAAACAGAGATTATTTAATCACAAGTTAGGGATAATCAGCATGAAGCTCCTAAATCCATTCAAACCCTAAAGATTGAAGTTATTGTTGACAATCATCTGTAATTATGACCGCTTGACTTAGAGAGCTACAATAGTAGAGGTTGATCATTATGTATACAATGTACCAATACATGTTCTTGGTAAAAATGAAAATTAAAAAATATAATAGTAGAGGTTAACACAGACTCTGGAGGCAGATAATGGGGATTCAGCTTCATAAGCCACCTCCTGTTTAGTATTTGGGTGACCTTGAGCAAAAGTACTTTGCCTGTCTGAACCTCAATTTCCTCAGTTTACTAATTGAGATACCCAAAGTACTCATCTCACAGAATAATTTAAAGATTGATATAGTTAATATATGTAAAGCACAATTCCTTGCACATAGACATGCTATGTAAGAGTAATCATTAGGACATATGACTAAAGTCCCAGAGACATGTAATTTGTTCAGCCACTTCTATGTGCAATATCTTTCACCAGTGTCCAGATTGACTTCAAGAACTCACTCTGCATCTTAATCTTTTTCCACAGCATGACAGGTGGCATTCAGGTGGAATTCAATTTTCTGAGTCAAATTGTAAAATGTGTACTAAATGTTTTCCTGTCCAAATAAGTTAAACACAAATTTACTGCCTTCTTGACAGTCAAATCCTTGAGGGATACGATCATGGATGTCATGTATATTTTTACAGATGAGCAGTTCTCAGGGCTATTGGACAGTGGCCACTAGCTGATTACGATGCTCTGTTCAGAATATACGATTCTTGCATTTATAGATTTAGTTTTTCAAAAATAGCTAAAATTGTATAAAACTATAGTCTAAGAATAAAAGCTGTTGTTAGTTGATTACAAGTGATGAGATTATAAAATGGGAATGGACATACAAATGGTTAAAAGATACCTTGTCTGTTCAGCAACCGTGAACCAATTTCTATAAGCGTCAAGTAAGGCACATCTTTAACTTGTAGGAACCCGACTGACGTTTCCTATTAAGTGTTTTTTCTGTTTGTCAGGTCAGCTGTTCTTTCTGAAGGTACGTACTTTTTTATGAATTATTCTACCCTGTTGTTCTAATTACTAAATCAATAATACACAAAAGTTACATGTATCCTCAATACCTCCAGGCTCTGCTGCAGCCCTTCTGTCATCTCTCTTAATGGAATGACATGACCGACAGACCCTCCATTTGGGCCTTGTCCGTAAGTGCCCCTCCGTACATGACAGACGAGCAGGAGGTGCTAAATCAAGCGGCTGCTAGAGACCAAGGCTACCAAGCGCCAGGCCTCCTTGGCACTTGTCAGCAGCTGGCACTAAATGTGGGGATGGTGGAGAAGGTGGAGGTGAATGGGGTCGTGCAGAAGCTTTCTGAGCTATCTGTGAAGAAGCTAGTCACTATCGTCTCCTTCCCTTCTTGGAATCTTCATGAGTTAAAAATAATCCTAAATAAAAACACACAGTCTCTATAATCTGACACAAATATTTTGTCCATGTTAATCATTAACTTTCTAACTTGGAATTTCAGGATAATTCTTTATAAAACCTATATTAAGTCAGGACAAAAGTGGATGTAGGCGCAGTGGTGTGCTGATCAATGTTCAACAACTACCTCTTTGGAAAACGTTTCTCTCAAAAAGGCCTGATTTCTCACCTTTGCTGAGCTCTGTGGCCGAGTTCAAGCTATCATCGTGACATAGTTAGACAGGGAGCTGCGAAGAGAGGCCTACAGTCAGCCCTGGGAGCTGATACAGCTGAAAAACACAAGCTACTGGGTGTCCTTGTGCACTTCATCAGATAATGTTAAACTCATTCTTTGGCACTTGTGAGATAGACTTTTAAAGCATGATTTTAAGTCAAAATGAGACTTGTCCTCATATATGATGTCAGATTTAAATATCTGAGTCTCGTTACCACTGTCAGGCCAGTAGGGGCCCCGGAGTACGAGGGCTTGGATGGGTCCTGGCTCCATACCTACTAGTGACGTGACCTGGGTAAGTCATCCTACCTCTCTTGGACACTAATAATAGTACTTACTCTAATGACTATGCTAGCTCTGCACAGTACCCAGGCATGTGATTGGTAGAAGTAGGAGAACTGATGTATGACTATTTCAAGTTGACAAAATTCATCTTGGAAATAATTGACAAGTCCAGCTCCTGACTTCTCGAAACATTTCTTTCTCTATTCTAGGCTCTTTTCCTGAAAATGTGCCCTAAACCAAATCTACTCCAACTGTGCATTTTTCTCCAAAATCAATGTTTTAGATGTTCATAAATATATGTATTGGACACTTTCCTACTACTTCTATTGTTACAATGTTATATTTACATTGTAGTTATAATAGCAATGCTGTATACTTGTGAATGTTTTTTCACATACCTACCTTTACCCCAGTCTGCTGTATTGCCACAAAATATTCATTGTTGTACCAAAAAGCGACATCCCTTTACTTAGGCAAGTATCTCTTTAAGAAAACTCAATACAGGGAATTAAAATTAAAATAAATTTGAGCACGACTATTTTCTAAGTATATTAACTTTAATGTACCTGGGATCTTTACATATCTAGCTTACTCATTAATGTAACATTTATTGTGTATTATTATGTAACAGATACTATTTTGGTGCTAAGAAAAGTGTAGGATGAGAAAAAAAAAAGATTCCTGCCATTTTTAAAAATATGGAACATATCTAAACTTTATGTACATCTAAAATAGAATTCATGGGCAAATTATTTCAAGAATATAGTTACTAAAAATACCAAGACACATAAGAGTGAGTACAAATCTCAGGCCACATATTCAATTGTACAAAAATTTAAACCATATTTGGTTTTGATTATTCAACTAACTTTCTGTTTTCACCCGTAATTCCCTGTGCATGAGAGTATCTTAACTGTGTCAATTTATTGCTCCCCACTGCTTGTCTGGATGGGTCTCAGATTGTGGGCTTGCAGAATGACAAGGCCTGAGAAATGCAGGTCACCTCTGAGACCCTTCCTTCCTGTCTGCATGGCATTTTGAGAGAAGCAGAAGCTACATCATGTTAGATTATAATTTGAGGGTGCAGAAATATTGCTGTCTGGCCATGTGAGGAAAGGAAAAGATATCTGCAAAGTTACCCATGACCCTTCCGTCTAGATGCCTACGAACTTCTTGAGTCTTTCGGCTGCCACACTGGGACTCTGCCCAAAGCAAAGAGGTTTTTTTTTTTTGTTTGTTTCATTTTCTTTTGGGCCAGGTTTCTATCTGTGGTAAACCACTCCCTTCTCCCCATCTCTGCAAACACATACACACAGTCCTACATTCATTGATGAAAACAGAATCTCCTTGAAGAGAGTATCTTGTGTGTGTGCGTGTGTGTGCATCTGTGTGTACACATGTCCAGGGATCACTTGGGCTACCACTCTCAACCCCTGAAGAGAATATCTTTAAGGGGGGAAATTCAACTAATATCACAAAACTACCATCTGCTATATATTGTCCCTGCACACACAGTGCCTATGATAAAATTTTATGAAGCTTCTGTAACTTCAAAAGTGAGCTGCATAACCTGAACATAAAGGGAAATTTATAATAAGTAGACATCTCTGCAACCCTCCTTCACTGCCTTTGACTTTAAAATAATAAAATTATTTAGACATGAAGAACTACAAATGTTCGTAAAGAAATAGGATCTCTCAAAAGCAGATCATTACAAAAGGAAATTTCCCTCCTCCCCAAAATGAATCTTAAGCATCACAAAACAAAGTTTGGAAACATAAACATTAAACACAAAAGACAAAACCCAAACAGTACCCTGGAGGACAAAACTGTTTCAAACTGCGCCTCTCTGAGTGTCAGTGATCAGTGCCTCCTGGTTCCCATGGGCTGTCACCAGTGATTTTTTTTTTTCAATGCAACCAAAGGGTCTGTGTAAGGCTTTTATGTGGTTCTAAATATATTCAAAACTCAGACGCAGAGCCTTTCTAAAAATGGTTTCAATCCCAGAAAAAAGATACAGCAAGTTTTTAAAGTTCTCCAGCCGTATTGCTATAATAGACTGTGTTCCTGGCCAGTGCCTGGGCTGAGGAATGGGAGACCCAACCGCAAGGTTGAGGGTAGCTCTCAACAGACTCCCAAGTGCTGTCTGTAAGACCAGAGTCTGATCTACTCTGATCTATCTCAGAATGCAAGGTCTCAGCCACTACCGCTTGAATCCCTCCTAGCTTACCCTGTCACCATCAATCTACTCGAATCCAGCAAAATGCAACAAGCTGCACATTCTGTACAGAACCACACTTCATAAGTCGAGAATAAACAAAACGGAATTACTGTAGTTGTACTGAGAGAGAATGTTATTAAGCAAAAGTAAAAGGAAGGAAGATTTTTTTCCACGAAACAGCAAGTATGATGGTTAGACCCTAATGGCACAGATGCCAGGCTTTGAACTGGACATTTTACTGCGTTTTATCCAGTAAAATGAAAAATTAGGCAGAATAGATAAATATCCATTTGGTAATGATTAAGAAGCTCTTAATGATTTAAAAAGTCTGCTCTTTGCAATTCTGAGCGCTTGGTAAATGGAAGCTGGAAAAAAGTGGCTTTTCTAAAGTGGCATGAAATTTCTTCCTCTGTTCCTCTGAGTGTCTAATGTGTCTCTGGAGTGGACCGCTTGGTCTCAGGAGGGACATCAGGGCTGTCCTGGGGACGGCCTTGGTCCTGCCGATAGGGGTCCAGTGATAGGTGTCTTGTACATTACTGTGGGGTGAACCTGAGAGGATCCACGTGTAACATCTTAGATCAGCTTTTAGGGATGTTTGTAATAGTTTCAAAAGCCTAAATGGGGTGTGCCAAGTAGTAAAGGACTCGCCTGGCCTAAGCAAGGCCCTGGATTCCATCCCTAGCACCACAAAAATGTTGTGGTGGAGTGAGAGCTTGGATCTATGAAAAGGTACATGGGATGATCAGAATATGTGGTGAATATTTAAATTTTAAAACATTTATTATAAAAAGATACATTGCCATTAATCCCCCTCAACATACTCCCCCTCGCTTTGAACACATTTATCCATCATTCTTGCCCCTTTCTGAAGCCATCCTGAGGTCCTGTTTCATGTGCAACTCCTGCCTCTTCCCCAGAGCAAAATGACCGGAAGACATAAATGTTTTGAATGGATTTGGGACATCGAGGCAGTCACGACAGCACCACTAAAGACACCTACAAAAGAGGACTTCCAGAACGACTTCAGAAAGTGGCAAGGACAATGGGCTCAGTTGTTTGAAGTGAAGAGGAGTATTTTGAGGGGGATTAATAGAAACGTGTCTTTTATTGCAATAAGTTTTAAGATTGTAAACATTCACTGTATGTTTTTCCTTCATACTGCATACTACAGAAAGGCTTTCCGTTGCCCTCCACGGAAACCCCTCTCGTAGTCATGTACTTGAGAGAGGATTTGGCATCTCTCATCAAACCTCCGCGGTTTGTGTGGGCAGAGTCCAAGGCCAGTGAAAGGCATCAGGAAGTCTCCCCAGCCCAGTTTTCCTTGCTTCCACTGAAGGGACATTTCTTGTCTTGCTCACTAAGAAGGAATTCCAGGTGCTTCTGTCCTTTTGTATTTCTTAGAAGTCCTAACTCATATGCACCTAGGAACCTTGAATGCCTGCACTCACAGGCAGAAGAAAAAAATTCCAATGGTGATAGGTGCTTACATTCATTTAATACTCAAGGGCTTGTGCTTGTGAGTTAACTCCTTTGTTATTCACAACCACACCTCTTGAATGACTAGGATAGTGAATATCCCATTTCAGCTTCACAGAGAAGAAAAATGAGGTTAGGTAACTCGAAGTCATCTGGCTACCAACTGGTGAGTGGCTGTCTGCGACTTGCGCCAGGTGTCATGGCCCTGGAACCCCTCTACTGGTCACATACCCTGTTGCTCACTCCTCCAAATGGGGAGGGAAGAGGAGGGTCCTGGAGCCTGTGATTGCTAGGAACACCTCTACACCATCTCATTTTCTCTTTTATCATGTGGTTTAAGCCCATCAACATTACTGAGCCCCCTATGAGACACTAAGCTAGACTCTAGGAATATAGAAAAGATTATGTAACACAGGCTACAAGAAAATACATGATGCTTTAATGTTCCCCTTTAAAGTAAGGAATGAAGCAAAGTCCAGCTGATACAGGGTATTAATGTACTTCTTAAAACAGTAGACTCATGGTTCCTAAATAGTTTAAAAACAAATATTCATGAAAATGAAATGATATATTTAGGGATGTCAACTACTTTTTTATTTTTAAACATCTTTTTATTAAAAATAACATACATAACGTGAAATGCACAGATATTAATTGCAACTTCAATGGATTTTAATGAATTGCATACATCCACAATGATTGCTTTTTAACATAAAATCTAAAAGTCATATAATTTATGATATCCTCATTAACTGCATTTTAACCAATAAATATTTATTGAGTGCCTACTATGTGCAAGTACTCTTCAAAAAGATGGAGTAGTGAATACAATAGATGGTCCCTGCTGTCACCATACTGGCATAGTAATTGTATTCTAGACACTAAAAAAATAAGCAAATTCAAAATTTGTCAGAGCTGGTAAGCACAATGAAGACAAATGAAAAGAATCGAGAATGATTGGGTCAGAGGTGGTCATATAATTTTAGAAAGGACACTCAGAAATGGTCTCACTGACAAGGAGATATTTGAGCAAAGGTCTGAGGCCATTAGGCCTGCAGACATCTGGGTGATGTGTGTTTTAAGCAGAGGGAATGGCCAGTAAAAGGCTCTGTGTTTCTTTTTTGATGCATACAAGGTCCAACAAGAGAGCCCATGTGGCTTGTAGAGACCAAAAGAGCAAGAGGCAGGTAATGGCTAGATCCAATACAGGGCTGTAGGCCGCAGAAGGATTTGAGATTCCATTCTGGGTGATGGGGAGCCTTTGGAAGATAATAAAATATATGATAATAGCTGACTTACTTTTGGGAGGGATCACTCTGTTACATGGTGAATTAATTGAAGAAGAGCAAGGGAGAGAGCAAAGAAAGCTAAGGAAACAATCTACATGAAAGATGATGCTTGTTGGGACCTGAGCGGTGGCAGGTGATGAAAAGCAGTTGGATTCTGAGCAGATTCGCAAAGGGAAAGTCAACACAATTTGCTAATGGATGTGATATCAGAAAGAGAATCTCCCAGCTCAACTCTGCAGCTTTTCAGTGGCAATCATAATAAACCCAATAAAAATGGCATAAATAATGAAAATATGTATTATTTTTAAAAAGGCACTACAGTCCATTCTTTCTTTTTCTACTCAGCTATCCTCATGTCCAATAGCTTCCCTCTTGACCAGTGATAGGCAAGTAGGTCCGGCACATTACCTAACCCACTGACCTCCACAGATAGCAAAAGACTTCTATGTTCTCATCAATCTCTGTTAGTGAAGACACCTTTTACCAAAGTCCACATCATAGTCTCCTCACATTCCATTTGCCAGAATTGGGTCTCATTTCTCCCCTTACCCTGGTCATCCGTAAAAGGAATAGAACCCCCACAATGGTTAGCGTACTCAGAAAGGATTCTTCATCCGAATAGTGTGGAAAAGATGTCATCTGGGAAAAAAGGTCTGTCAACATGAAAGAAAAGGTAAGTGACAGCTGACACTGTAAGTGACAGAACAGCAGCAATTGCAATCAATGCAGTATTTAACTACTGCCACTCAGCCATATGTATAAAGGAAAAGGTATAAGAGGGCAAACAAGGTGTGTCTACCACCAACTAGCTAGAGATCCCCAGAAAATCACTGATGTTTCCACTTCCTCATCTGTAAAATAAGGTTAGACTGAATGTTTTTCCAGACCCTGTTCTGTATATTTAGTCTGCCCACGTCTTAGCTTCCTAGAAAAATGACTGGATGGTTGATATATGCAACATTTAGAGTACAGAAGAATAGAATCAGCTGCTCTGAGGAAGGAAAGAGAGGTAAGTTCACAGGGCAGTCAGTGGAGGGCAGGACGGTGGGTAAAAATGGCCAGAAATTACAAACACAGACACAAGGTGCTTGGTGAGAAAGGTGGGTGCTGAAGGGTGGGTGTTAGGTAACGGTGTCCAGTTGTGGTGAGGCATGGTTCTATTGGGGGGTGGCTTTTGAAAAATAGGCAGACGTGGTTCAAAATTTTGAGGGAAGTGACATGATATTTTTACAGAGATGAATGTAACTTGGCATTAGACATACCAGTTGGGTTACAAAGGAGAAAAACTGGAGACAGAAAAGCTACAGAGAGGATGCTATATAATCCAACTGTGAAATGATGAATTGATGGTATTTCAGAAGAAGGAAAAAGGCCGGAGCACACAAACTCTGGTTTTCAATCCGAAGCTAACTTGATAGAGTAAGCGGTCAAGACTTCCGACTCAGGCAGGAGTCAAGAACTGCAGAAGAACCCCTGCCTGCCTCTTCCTACCCGCATGAACCTGGGCAAATCATTTGTTCTCTGTGCTCTGAAACTGTGATACTAAAAAAATCTAACTCATGGAGTTACTGGGAGGATTAAATGAGGAAGTGGTTGTATAGAAGCACTTAGGAAAATGTGTGGGCAATAATATGTACTCAGTAAATAATTATTATTTTCATCAATAACATGATTATTATTGTTACTATGGCTATTATTAACCAGCAGCAGAGTTCTATATAAACGTTACATTGACAGGAAAAAAGGTCCCAGTAAACTAATGTGAGCTTCTTCATTTCCACCTTTTGTTAAATGTGCAATTCTTTTTCCTCCAGCGGCTTCAAAGGTTATAGATCTTGTTCTGTCCACTGTATTTTCAACCTTAAAATTTCAATAGTAATGGAATTAAATAAACATTTATATCATCTCCCACTTAAAAAAATCTTTAGCATACTTTTACTTTACTTTGCTCTCTCTGCCATCTACTATATTGATCTCATCTGAATATTCTGTCCCGGATAATTTTCCTAATTCCCTCTTATTTACAGTTGATAAACTCTTCCTACATCTTTGCTCGAAACAACAGCAAAGAGCTGGTGATGTAGCTCTGTTCGTAGAGCACGCACTTAACATATGTGAGGCCATGGTTTCGATTCTCAGCGCTGGGATGAAAAACAGCTACTGTCTTTGCCTACGTCCAATTATTCTTCCTTCTCCTATCACCTTTCTTCTTCCTGGGTATCATAGTCTAGTAATTCCCTCAGGGAGAATCTATGAATGATATATTTTCTGAGTCTTTGCATGTCTGAAATGTCATTATTCCCACTCTGTTTGGGTGTACAATTCTATGGTTAATGTTATTTTCCTTCACAACCATTATACTATTTTTACTTACATGCTATTTCACATACTTTTTCTTTCATACACAGGTATCTAATTTCAGGTATCTATGTACTGTGTAATATTTAATCTGGAATAAAGTATAACATAATAAAGAGTATAAAGATAAATTTAGTACTAAATTATTAATAAAACAAGTGCTCATGAATGACCATCTAATTTAAGTACTGGAAGATAGTGTAGGGGGTATAAGTCAGTGATAGAACATGTGCCCTGAGTTTGTTGCCCGGTACCCGACTCCAACACATCAGGATATATACTGATAGTGCCAAAGCTGTCCATGTGCTCCTGCCCTGCTTATGCCCCCATGGTCACTACCCTATAAATAGCTCAGAAATTTGTGGTTACCATTACCTTGTGTTTTCCCACAGTTTTAACATAGCTATGCATACTCTAAACAACACAATTTATTTTACTTGTTTTTAGACTTTATAAAAATGGATCTGTGCTGTAAGTACACTAGTCTTCTGTCACTGTTTTTTACCATTACTTTTTGCAAAGGGTTGCAATTTATTCAAATTTTCACTCTCTCTATCTGTTGCATGGACAGGCCTCACTCTCTTCATATATTTTTCTATGGCTGGAATTTTGTGTTATTTCTTCCCTTTTTCCTGCGGTTTTTCTTTTTTTCCCACTATTACCAGCACTGGTGTTGTGAACATTTTTGTACACATCTACTGGTGCAAACATATGAAAGATTCCCCCTAAGGGATGTGCTCATTACTGGCATTTCTGGCTCATGGGGTAAACGCATCTGTAATTTTATTAGATTACACCAATTGCTTTTCCTAAGGACTTGTATCAATTTAAAATCCTACAGCAATGTGTAAAGTTCCACTATTCCACATATTCTCCAGCCTTCATATCATCAGTCAGAACCCTTAATTTCTCCCAGGCTACAGGATATAAAATGTATCTTGTATGGTATGACTATTCACTTCGATTTGGTGGTAGTCACTTACTATTTTTTGTATCATAAATTCAAGAATACAGTTGTGTTCATAAATGCAATTGGCCTATATTTTTCTTTTGTCATGTTTCTTTGCCTGATTTTTTGTGTCAAGACTATAATAGTAGTTTCAATTTCACTGTTGTCTTGCATCTAATAGTGTTATCAAAGAGAAATCTGATATTAGTCTTCTAGTCTCTCTTTAAGAGTTTCTCTCTAGATGCCAAGTGTGGTGGCACAGACCTGTGACGCCAGCACTTGGGAGCCTGAAATGGGAGCATCTTTGATTTGAGGCTCATCTGGGCTACACAATAATACTTAATCTCAAAAACAAACAAACAAAAACACCAAAAAGAGATATATTTCTCGCTGTGTATCTTTAGGATTTCTTATTTCTTGAGTCTCCAAAATTTCATCATCATGCATCTAAACATGAGAACTTTGGTTTTGGTGATAGTGTCTGTGTTATTTTTGGAATTTAAAAAATTTGCTAGGCATTTGGTGGGTTCTTCTAGCCCAAGAACATGTATCTTCCCTCACTGTAAGAATTCTCCTTTGCTTCTTTGCCTATTGCTTATTAATTCAGTCTTTAGTTGCATCTATTTTGTTATCCGTCAGTTATTGTCTTTAGTTTTAATAACCAGGCTTTTAAAAATATGTGAATTATTATTCTTTCTGATAAGTATCATATAGTCTCAGATATTTCTGGCCATTTTAAACTCAAAATGCTGAATTGAATGAAACTAAGACAATTCAATAAGAGGTAAGAAAGTGTGGTGTGGAGGGGGAACCAAATAGAAATTGTGGCAACAAGCCCCGAATAAAATTACAGGACTAGTCCTTCACATAATCAGTAAATCACAATGTAAATGTAACCATTTTATTAAAAGAGACTCTAACATGGCATGAAATAAATCTAGCTACAAGCTGTTATGAGAGGTATTTTTTAAAAATAATTTAAGAAGCTTGAAAATGGATATCTCAAGCTGTGGAACCAGAAAATTATAATGAGCATTTATTGTTATTTTATCCTTGATTAAAATTACGCTGACACCAAGGCCACAAGTATCAAATGGCAATTTAGCAAAGAACTCTGAAAGTAAAGGGGACTATTAACATAGATGCCACGAAAATGAGTGTAAAGTGCTAGGCAAGCCATTACCTCCTATAATATGAATAAATGTAAAAACTGAAAATATTTACACAACATTTATCCTAAGGATACTAAGAAAATAAACATTAATCAAGTGAAAGTGAAAGTCTTTTCTTGTCAGGGCTTGTACTTATTGTATATCTTGCCAAAATAAAATTGAGTTTCTGCCTAAGTCTATGCACAAGGGCAAAGATCTTTCTGACAATGTTAAACTATTTGTCTCAATCATTTCTAAGATTGTTGACCTATGACTTGAGACTTAAGGTAGGTTGCTAGTGGAAAAAATTTATTAGGATATTTGTTGTATAAAACTATCCTGCTTTAAATTCTGATTTAGGAATAAATTTTAGTCACCAGTTTTGTAATAAATAATCCACTACTGGTAGCTCATTGTTGTTAGAACTAACTTAAAATTATGGCAAAGACTGTACAGACAGTTTTGGGTTTAGAATATAGATTAAATCAGTCATTCTTTAAACAAGTAAGTAAACAAGTAAAGGCTTATTTTTATAAGTAAGATGACCATTTTCTCATTGCTGGACTCAATACCCAACACCAACAAATTAGAGGAGAGATTTATTTTGGCTCACATTGTCCGTGGTGTGCCGGCTCCAGGGCAGAAGTAGCACAGTGGAAGAGCTTGAGGGAGGAAAGCTGCTCACGTCATAGCAAGCAAGAAGCAGAGAGAGAAGGGCAGAGCCAGGGAGGTACACTTCCATGTCACCCCCACAGTGACCAGCCTCCTAAAAGAGAGCCATCTGAAGCACCCCCATAAGTCAATCACCTTCCAAAGGCCCTGCCTCTGAATACAGGAGGCTTTGAGGGGACATCCAGATGTAAATCATAACATTTCGAAAATATTTATTAATTTAAAATTATTACTAAGTAATGCATATTTGAAGTTCTACTCTTATATCTGATAATGTATCAAGGTTTGTCTGGGGCCTCAGAGTTTGTCTAATGTATGCATTTTAGCTTTTGCATGAGCCTCAATATTGTCAAGCCTGAAAACCCAAATACCTACTTCAATGGTATTTATTATTCTCTTCCAGTTTCTAAAATTGGTGTGCATCAAGCAAAAGCACAAGTAGATGGAAATTCAGAGGCAATTTTATTATCTTTAAAGCTAAATTTGTGTTTTTTGAATGCTACATTTCTAGATCAAATGTTTAGTGACAAATTTTCCTCCAACAAATGTTTTCAGAATAAGAGATTAAAATGAGAGTAACAATCCAAAGATAGGATTTGTGGAATTACTTCATTGAAAGTATGCCATTACCATTGACCAGATCTTTAGATTTAGGAGTTGTGGAGAAGGCAAATCCTTATTTTAGCTACTATTAGGAAAGAAGGCAAAATGAATAGTACGGTGGCAATAACAACACTACCAGCAGGACCTTCACAACCAGAGCTGTCTAAAAATGGCTCTTTTACCTATACTGACCTCAGTTGGAGGTCAGTATATTTAATACTATTTGGTATTTGCCCAGTATACTTTCCCATTGCAGCTGACATTACTAAGAAACAATCATTGACTGTGGACCACAGTGTCAAACTTTTAAAATATGACTTGCTACATTTTAATAATAAGATTATAATTACAGCCAGAAATTCATATACATGTTGTATATATTCTGGTATCCCAGAAGGTCATTTGTGATGACAGTATTTGACTTCAGCCTTGAGCTTAGCCACTATTGATTTTTAGCATTCAGCTCTTTAGCACTGGGCCAGACTCTATAGTCAGGTACATCTCTAGTTTCTTGTGTACATTTCCAGTATTTCTTTTTTCATTTTTCCTTTCTTTCTTTCTTTCTTTTTTTTTTTTTTGTGCTGGGGATCAAACTCAGGGCCTTGCACTTGCTAGGCAAGAGCTCTACCATGGAGCTAAATCCCCAACCCCTCCAGTATTTCTTTATATAACAACAAGTAAGTTACAGTACATGTTCTTATTTTTCTCTATCATTAAAAGTAACATGCACATTATTCTGTCCTTTAATATACATACCCTCTTCAGATTACAACCCAGATCCTCAGTTTTCTGACAAAAACAAATACTGACTAAAGAAAGTAAAATATTCATCTCAGACATAGCAGAATTCAATATAAAATAATGGACATAAAAATATTTCATGTTAGTAAAATGAATAATTAACCAAAAATAAAATAACCATTGACTTTTATGTCTCCTTAACAATATAGCTTCAAAATCTGTTAGGGAAAAACTGACAAAAGATATAAAAAAATCCCCCACCTCCCTACTCATTATATCTAAAAAAGTGTAAACATTCTTTTTAAACATGCTTGAAGCATTTGCCCAAATCAATCATGTATTAACAAAGGAAATTCCCCAAATAGAAAGCGCTTATACTGCAAGGTGATATTTACTGGCCACAATGCAATAGAATTAAACATTGCCAATAGAAATGTATCCAGAAAACCAGAATATGCTCATCTGTACATTAGTGAAAACACTTATAAATTGAAGCTGAAAGCAATCAAAATGAAAAGTCAAATGATTCAGAATAAACTCAAAAGCTGTACATATCAAAAGAACATGTAAAATGAGATATGCTTTTGACTCAACATGCAAAAAAGAGGAAAAGAATGAAACGAAACTAAAAGTGAATAAATTGCAAGAGAGAGACAACACTAAGCACATGATGAGAAGTGACCATATTCAAATACAGGAAAAAATTTAAACTGTAACAGAATAATACATTCACTTTTATACCCCCCAAATCTGAAAACCTAAATAAAAGTGACAATTTTATAGGAAATACAAATTTCTAAAATTGGCTCAAGGAGTTATAGAAAGTCTGATGAAGCAATAATAGAAAATTGAAATGACACTTTCCCTCTCCTTCGCTTTCCAGTGGCACCGGGCCTAAACGATTTTGTAGGTCATTTCTGCCAAACCTCTAAGGAACAGATAGTTCTCTTCATGTGAAACTTTTTAAAAGCATAGATAGGGGCTGGGGATTTAGCTCAGTGATTAGAGTGCTTGCCTTGCAAGCGCAAGGGCCTGAGTTCGATCCCCGGCACCACAAAAAAATAAATAAATAAATAAAAAATAAAGGCATAGATAAATGCGAAAAGCCAAATACTCATTTAATGGGACCTAACCCTGATTAAAACAGCTCTTGAAGAAACAATGAACAAATATCATCTATGGATATAGACGTAAAATTATGAAAAATGTTAACAAATTGAATTCTATAAAGTATTAAAAAGATCATTAGTGTCTCTTAAAAATCGAAGTAGAGTTTGTCCTAAGAATGCAAGGCAGGGTTGGCGTTAGAGAAGATATGAATCGACAGAACCCTATACAGACTTCTCAAAAGGAACTTTAAAAAGTTTCTATTAGATTTAACACTCATTTACGAAATAAACTATTAGAAAACTAGGAAACACCCTTAACTTGATAAAGATAAGCTGCTTGAAGCCAACAATAGTTACCTTACTTAATTGTGAAACTAGGTAGAGATTAAAGCAAGTGAGGTCCTTGCCTGAGACACAGAATTTAAGGGTACACCAAAAGCCTCAGTATATTTTAAATCAGTATTAGTATACAATATTCATGCTGGTTTTAAAATATCAAAGTTTTAAGTCGTGTGATGCAGAGCATACAGAAGCCTGAGGCAAAAAGGAAAATTATGTGTTCCCATGTACATACTCTTGCGTGGTGTTTGTGTAATGTTGATTTTTTTTCAGAACATTAAAATAGTTGGAAAATATTGAAAATGAAAAAATAGGTGTTACGTTATATGTTTTGAGTTTTAATATTTTGTACTCAACCCAGAACTTATTATAATTTTACTTTCCTAGTTTTAATGGAATCAAACTCATCAGCAACATTTTCAAACTATTTTTTGGCCTCTATCATTTCAGTTGAGAGCATAGCCATATTTTGATACTCACTTGACCAAGTGAACAATATTAAGCTACCCACTCCTGCAGAAAAATAAGATGCAGAATTTCTAAGTTAGCTAAAGGAAGACATGTCCAAGGAAAAAATTGAATCATTACAGTGAAGTCAGAAAAGGAGAAGGAAAAAGAGAATACCTCAAAAGGCACCAGTAAAATGACAAGAATCAGACTGAACATATTAATTATATTAAGAACTGTAGATGGTTTGTTGTTCAATTATCAAGGATTATCAGAGCAAAAAAAGACATTCTGTACATATTCTTACAAGAATGTACTTATAATTAAAAGACCCTAAAGCACTATCAATTAATAGACAAAGAATATTAGATAAATGTAAACAAGAAAGGAAGAGGGTCGCAATACTAAAATTAGAAGTAAGGTTCAAAGGAAAATTTATCAAATGGGACAAAGGTATGATCTAAAAGGAAAATGCAGTAGAACAAAAAGAAATTATACTAGCAGGGTAAAACATGAAGCACTTAAAGTGTAGAGGAGAATTTGACATAAACCACAATTATAGTGTAATATTTTCTACTCTTCCTTCAGAACCTGATAGATGAAATAAATAAAAAAAAGTTAAAAGGAAAACTGTTCAAATTATTCCCTTAAAAAGCTTCATTTTTATGAATACATTTAAACTCTGTTCAAATGCCCATTGAACATGTACGATAAGTAGCCACAAAGAAAAGGTCAATAAATTCTCAAACTAGACAGGCTGCATTTTCTTATCACAACATAATGAAACTAGAAATTAATATGAAAAAATTAAGCACACAAGACTGGAAATTTACCAATACGATACTCTTCTGAAGAAGCCTTGGATTAGAGAAAACACATATTTAGGTCCTATGTGACAAGCACGTTTGTGGGTGCTAGGAAGATGGCAGGAAACAAATCATTATAGCTCAAGAAATTTCATATTCTTAGGAGGAGACAAACGATAACCAAATAATCAGTAAGTGTTTATGAAAAGTACTGAAAAAATTCAATAAAGAAAAATAAGACAGAGTTGGAGTAGACAATAATGGCTGGTTAGGGAAGACCTCTAGGAGGGTGGAGTTAAACATCTGCACAGGGACCTAATAAGACGTAGGAGCAAGCCAAGCACACAATGTGCTGAGCAGCCCTCCCAGAGAAGTGCTGTGGTTTGAATGCGTCCCCCACAGTTCATTAGTTGGAATCTCCAATTTCATATGTTAATATGTTAGGTAAGGCCTTTGAGAGGTAACTAGGATTGCATGAAGTCATGAGGGCAGGGCCATGATGGCATTAGTGGCTTTATAAGAAGAAGGGATCTGAACAAGCAGATTTGCTCGGTCTCATCATCCGACACTGTCTGCTGTGTTACGAAGCACCAAGAGGCCCTCACCAGATGCCATCCTCCAGCCAGATAAACCTTTGTTCTTTCTGAATTCCCTAGTTTGTGATATTCAGTTATAGCATCAAGAAACAAAGTGAGACAAGAAGGAAGCAGCTAGTGTCTCTGTCCTGAGTGAGGGACAAGTCAGACCAGGGTGCCTGGTATAGCAACCAAGAGAGAATGGCTGGGAAAGCCGACAAACGCAGGTTACCGCACCCTGTAGGGGTTAGGTTGGGTTCTAACCGTGGCAGGAAGATACTGATGAAATTTCCAGGCTGAGGAGTAATGTGATGTGATTTCTATTTTTAAAAAGACCTCCCCACATGGAAATAAATTTGGAACTGAAAGAAGAACAAGTGTGGAGACCTGTTAGGATGGTATTGTAGTGGACTGAGCTGGAGTTGATGATGGTTTGGTCTATTGAGCAAATAGTGGAAATAATGAGAGGCAATTCGATTCAGGATGCATTTGGAAGGTAAAGGTGACATGGACTGGTTTGATTGATAAGAAATAAAGAGAAAAATTAAGGAAGAGTGCAAGGCTTCTGGCCTAGGTAAATGAATAGAGTAGTCCTATTTTCTGAGATGGGGAAAAGAAAGCAAGCTGAGAGTAATCAACAATCATGACCTAGGCTAAGGTGTAGATCAGTGGTAGAGTACTTGCCTCCCATGCAGGAGACCTTGGTTCGATCCCTCGCACCATTAAACAAGAAGGCAAATAAACAAACAAACAAATAGAAAAGAGCCAAGACTAGCAAGTAGAGTGGCTAAAAGAGTGGGAGAGAAGCAATAAATGAAAAACGAATGATCCTTTTATTTAGATCACTAGAGTTTTCAATACCTAAGAATGTTGTTCCTTATTAATACTTTGTGACTGTCCACAAAAAGCCATGTAATGTGCCTAAGATATTACTCAAGAAGAAAACCCTAATAAAGTGGGTTTTAAAAATAAGAAAAGTTATTTAACTAGAGAGCCAGGACTAAAGCCTGGTTCACTTCCACTGTTAGAAGTCAGGAAGAAGAACAAGTCAGGAAAGAAGTCAATGAAGAGAAGGAAAATTAAGAAAAATGAAATCTTGGAAGCCAGTGAAGGAAAGTTCCAGCATAGACAGAAGTGATCAAATGAGTCAAATTCTGCTGTATCACATAAGGTGAGGACTAAAAATAACAAGCCACCCCAGGATTTGGCGAGATGAGAGTCACTGATGATTTTGTTAAGGATAGTTTCAGTACAGTGAAATTACCTGACTAAAAGAAAAAAGCATGAAAGGTGAGGAACTGGGAACAATAAACATGGGCAATTCTCTTAAGGAATGTTGCTACAGATGGGAGCAGAAAAATGATAAGGACACTGTGAGTATACAGCCTTTTTTTTTTTTGTTAAGGTGAGAGTTACTACAGTATGTTTGTATTGATACGGGAATATGGGCAGCACCAAAATTAATGAAATAATTTAAAAATAGTAAAAATGAGATTATAATGTATCAGATTCTATGGATTTAGGATAAAGAAGAATTCAAAAGAAAATATTTTAGTTTTTAGTGTTATTGAACATAAAAAATGAAATGATTTAAATATGGAACACAAAAAGCTGAAAAAAGAACAAAACATAAATCAAAGAAAAGGAGTAAAAAATTTCTAAAGTTTAATTCTAAAGTTAATTAATTAAGAAAAACAGGAGCTGGGGAATGTAGCTCAGTGGTATAGTACTTGCCCAGCATGTGCTAGGCTCTGAGTTCAATCCTCAGTACTAGAAAGCAAAACAAAAAACAGAGCAAGAGCAAAAAGTACATAGAAAAAACAATAATCGATTAAATACAAGGGTTGGTTCTTTGAAAAGACCAATAAAACAGACAAGCCTCTGCTAAATTTCCCAGTAAAAGGGAGAGAAATATACCATATTGAGAATTTAAAAAGAATATGATTGTAAATATAAAGGAATATTTAAAAATAATAGGCAGGTAATAAACACATACATCATTTACCACATGCTTGACACAGTTAATTACACATATTAATTCATTTAACTCTCACAACTGCCATATGAGGTAAGCATTTCATTAGCTTAATGCTACAAATAAGGAGATTAGAGCAGGAAGAGGTTAAATAATTGGCCCAAGATCATTTGCCTAGCAGGTGAGTTGGCTGGCTTCAGTGTTGAGTGCTCTTGACCCCAACAGTTTGCAGTCTCTTGAATTTGAGGTAAAGGCCTCTGCCAATAAATATGAAAATGTAGATTTCTCAGAAAGCACAGGCTCTTGAAATCAATTAAAGAAGAAATAGAAAATTGAAATAGACTAACAAACACGGAAAAAGACATATGCCTGTTAAGGCCCTGCACTCAGATAGCTTTATAAATAATTTTTATTTAATATTTAAGAGTCTTGATTTAAATAGCTTGATATTAAAGCTTCTGAATTCATTTTCTGAAACTAACATAACCCTAACATCAAACCTTCCAGAGGCATCAGACACGCGCGCACACACACACACACACACACACACACAGAGTTATAGCTCATTCTCACCTGGAAATGGAAAATAACAGCTAAGAAGTATGAGTGCTAACTACATGTCAGGTTATTCTAAGCCATTTACACATACTAATCATACAATATTCACAACCATTGCTTCCATTTGATAATAAAGGAAACAAACAGAAGGTTAAGTGAGTTGCCCCATACCACACAGCAGATAGTTAATGGCAAAGTTAGAATGTGACTCAGAGTTGGTTCAACTTTAGGAAATCTACTAACTCTATTCATTGCATAAATAAAATAAGGGAGAAAATGACACCATCATATTCATAAAAGCTGGAAAAGTGCCTGATAAAATTCAAAGTTTCTAATTAATAAACAAAAAAATTTATGATGAATTAAAAATGGGAAATTTATTACGTTAGAAAGTACATCACAAAGCAAAATTAAAAATAAAATAGTAAATGTCTTCCCACTAGAATTAGAAACATTAATAATAAATATTTTAAAATATATACAATGAGAAGCTATCCATTTATTGAGTGAAAAAACTTCATATATGTTTATATAAAAAGGAATACCTAAAAAAAAAAAAAAGGAATACCTGTATTTGTAATCAGTTCACACATTTCCCAATCTATGTTTTGAAAGTGAACAGTTAGAATCTAGAGTTACTAATCCTTTTATTCTGTAGCCATATAATTTAGGTGGTGATACAGCTGTTACTTCTTTTTGGATATTTCTGATACTTCTTAGGACTTTTGTCTATTAAGACAAAGGAAGAAACAATAGAAAGGTAAACTTCCAAATTAGTATTTTAGTACTGCGTGATTCATCCCTTGTGCTAACCAGCCCACAATGTCTCTCATCCTTTCCCTCAGCCCCAGATCCTAATCCAGCCAAGAATGACTGACGGGCTGATTAGGTTTTCCAGATTTAGCAAATAAAAATTCAAGATGGGTGGCCAATTAAACATTTTAAAATAATAATATCACTTTTTATTTTTAAAGATTTTATAAAGACCAGATACTTTGCTAACTACTCCTCATACATTATTTCACATTGTTAGACTTCAATGTAAATTATAATGTACCGTATGTATGCATTATTATCCCTATTTTACACAAGAAGGAAAAATGGAAGCTCAGAGATTAAATAATTTGCTAAAGATCACAGCTAAAATGGCAGGGCCAAAATTCAAATCCGCACTCTATCACTATCAGGAATTCCAACTTAATTGGGCATTCTGAATTTTATCTGGTGACCCTAGGGCTGGCTTCAGGTTTTTAATTTTGGACTGCATCTTTCTGAAACCATAGTTAGCCACTAGACTGAAGACTGCTGAGTGTGAAATTTTCCTGTCTTATGCAAATTCCAGCAACATAAATTAGTATATATAGAATCTGATATATCTGGTTTTTTAGCACTTTCACATATGATATAATTTCTTAAACATGGATATGTGTATAATTAAATTTTATTTGATTACTCTCCATTAACAAATAAATAGACAAATCTATGTATTTAGCTAGGACAGGCAGACAAATGGGTGTTTTTTAGAGGTATTCATTGATTTAAAAAATTCATTAAAGGGGCTGGGGATTTAGCTCAGTGATTAGAGTGCTTGCCTTGCAAGCACAAGGCCCTGAGTTCGATCCCCGGCACCACAAAAAAAAAAAAAAAAATTCATTAAAAAACTTCGTAATATGTACACCAATAATAGGGCCCCAAAGGATCATTAGGGATCCTTCTTAAAGTACCTATTGAGTATAAAATGAGGAAGTATGTCCTCATGTAGCACCAAATGTTGGTCTTAATCATCAAATTTTAATGGCTTGAGTTTCTCAGGGTTTGCATTTAGAAATTTTAATAATCATTAATATGAAACTAAAATGTCTTCATTATACATGAACTAGTTTTGAGAATATACATTATGAGATTTAAGGGAAAAAGACATGAGTTTTCACTACTTTAAGACCTGAATTTAAACCCAGCCTCATCTCTTCCAGTGTTAATTTTTAATGTGTAATTTTTATTTTGAAAATATTCAAACCCACAGAAAAATTGAATGAATGTGACAAAAATCTCTAATATTGCTCGTCTAAGTTCACTGTCCACATCTACACACACACACACACACATACACACACACACTCACACTTTCCTTTTGTCAGATAATTTGGTTATAGACCACAAACATGGTGACATTTTATCTCTAGATACCTTCATACACATTTCCTAAGAATAGAAATTTTTCAAAGGGGAAGGGGATTATGAGTTGGAAGGAGGGGTTAGGGATTTAGCTCAGTGGTAGCATGCTTGCCTAGCAAGTGTAAGGCCGAGTTTGATCCTCAGCAATTCCCCCTCAAAAAAGAGTTGGAAGGAGATGGGAGGAACAGGAGGGGAAGGGGACAAAAAACAAATTAAGATGTGTTATGTACATATACAAACTCCTCACAATAAATGTCATCATTATGCGCTGCAAATGTATTAATAAAAATACATTAATAAAAAAGAATATTCTAGAAACCAATTACAATTACTGCTCCTAAGAAAATCAGCATGAATTTGTGACATCATTCAACATACAGGTCAGATTCAAATTTCTGTAATCATTTTTTTAAAATACATTGTAATTCCCCAACCCTCACTCTAGCTCCATCCAGTATCAATCAAGATGTGCATGTTAAATTTGGCCTTTCTTTTTCAATATGCACCCTTAATCCAAAATGGTTCAACTCTCTTGGATTTTCCTACAACACCAAATTTTTTGAAGAATCCAAGAAGTTGTCTTGGTTGATTGTACCACAGTCTGAATCCTTCTGATTCTTTTTTGTGTAAGTTTTTCAGCATGTGCCCCACTACAGTGAACCTCACATCAGCAAGCACAGAATGCCATGTCCAGCTGCCTTATTCACCATGGCTCTTTTCATAATAATGGTACATTTTCTCTTTGGTAACGAATAAATAATTTAGGGTATGACCATTTGAGGTCATGTGACTGTCTTATGCCTCAATAAATCCATATCCCGATGGCTTGACCATTCACTAATAATGTATGCCTGAACCAGTTATTATATTGAGTGTTATAAAACGATGATTTTCTAATCTTTTTGCTTTTACAGTTATTAGCTGTTATTCTATCACCAAGAAGATATTTCCCTTCCTCTCTCTCTCTCTCCTCATATCACCAAAAATTCATGATCCATTTTTTAAATTCGGAGTGTTATAAACCATTACAATCATTTTTCTGTTTGATGCTGAAATTGTCCCAAATTTGGTCACCTGGAAGACCTTGGCTTCTGGGTCTTTTGACATGGACCCATTCATCTTTGAGCACTTTGTTGTTTCTTGGCACAAGATATTCCAGACTCGCCTTGTACTTTCCTTGCCTCAAACCTGGTATCTTCCATTTCTCAAAGGAGATGGTTCCTTTTCATGGTAAATAAGTTTTAGAAGTAAAGGCCTAGATTCTGGATAGAATTACTACTGGGATGTTATTTCTGCTAGGATGGAGATATAGATATGTTGTGTTAATACCAGAACTATAGACTTCTTTCTTATTATCTTCTTCATCTTCTCTCCTCCTTCAGTAAAATCACCCTAGGTTTCCAAAGATGTAAAAAATATTTACTCAGTAGTTCTACCCTAACAAATATAGGGAAAACCTCCAGAATTATAAACCAATACTACCTTCAGTTACAAACCTAGTAAGTAAAATTATAAAATTATCTGCAAATGTAGAAATGTAAAATTTAGAGAGTGTGCTTAGAAGCCACTTGAATTAATTATTGTCTGTGTGGATGGGTTATTAATTTCATGTGCTGCTTAATTTGTTTCTGTTTGTATTCTACTTTTGTACTTGATTTTTTTCATACTTTTCCTTTAGTTTTATTTTTCAAATACATGTAAATTTGAGATGTTTCACATGTTAAAAGCATATATATAGTTTTGTTTCTTGCTTTTTTTTAACTTAATATACCCTAGAGATGATGCCATATCAATTCATAGAGATCTTTCTGTTTCTTTTATAGCTATTGTGACTATTTTTTACTCAACTGGTTCTTTAATACATGGTTATTTAGATTGTTACAAATCATGCATAATGAATAAACTTGTGGCTATGTTATTTTGAACTTGTTTTCTGTAATATTGAAAGAGCTGTATATAAAGGGTAAATTCCTAACAGCTGAATTTCTAGATCATAAAGCAAATACCTATTTTCTGAGCTGTTCCCAAATTCTCCTTCAAAGGGATTGTAATATTTTGCATTCTCACTAGCAATGGATGAAAAGTTTCTTTTTTGCCCTAGTACCTGGCCAATGGAGGATGTTTTCAAATTGCCAAACTTACAGGTAATAAATGATAAATTATAAAATATTTTAAATTTAGAAATGCAATCATGGGCAAGATAGTGAGTCTTTCTGAGCTTTAATAGTTAAGATAAAGACGTCTATCCTACAAGATTGTTTTGATGAGCAAATCTACAATATATATGCTTCTGGATATTATATGTAATGGTAAATTGGCACATAATAAATACTCAATAACTGATACTTATGATTAATGTTATGTATTTGGCAGGCAATACATTTCTATGGAATTTATTTTAATGAACAAGCCTTACTAACATAAAAAAAGATCATCCCTATTGTAGAGTCAGGGCCCTTAAAGACTGTTAAAGAAATTATTTTTATCTCCTAGTCCATCTTTAAATGCTTGATAGTGACCGCCGGAGTGTTACTAGTGATTGAGATGACTAATCTTTGTTTGGTAGGTAACAGGAGTGACAGGTCATAACTACTATGGGCATAAGTGTGTAAGTGCATACATACTTCCCATCACTGATTTGATTCAATCCTCAATCCACTGACTTTGTACTTGAAGAGTTGAAAACAAATGCATTCTGTATCTTGGGATATTATATGCATGGTACAGCAAGTTCATATCAAAGTCAAGATTAGGAACTAGAATTCCTAACTTCTTGTTTCATGTTTTTTTATTATTATTATTATCCTATACCACGCACACACTCTGCATCTTGTTGTCTCTCTGTCTTTCTCTCTTTTACAGATACAGACACACACACAAAATCATGCCCTAAATATTTTCTTTTTTTTTTAAAGAACCACAATTTAGCTCTTTTTTTAGAATATAGATTTTAGATTTGAAAAAATTTTGTCAAAATATGAGTTGGGGTGAGGATTGTCATGTGGTATTTTAAATGTGGAAAATAGCATTTACAAACTTTCATGACTATAAACATGGTCATTTATCAATTAAGTTATTTTTCCTAGAAGGAAGGTAAACTTCAGCATCAAAGGAGTGGAAAGGATGCTCAAGTTCAGATTTGCTGAACTAATGTCAATGGAAAAATAAAATGTAAACAGCTTTTCAAATGCATAAAAATCTGATCATTACAAGCATCTTATAGGTCACTGGATCCTTGATTTTCTTGTTCATTTTGACTTTTCCAGTGAGTGAGGTTCCTTTGTAAGCAGAGACAGTAAGTCAGTGTCCACAGTGTGGGGAGGTAAAGGGTAACTTGAGGAACAAACAGTCCAGCTGCAGAGGCAGAAAGTGAAAAATAAAATGACAAGTATTCTTGCAAAGCAATACATCAAGTGCAAATTAGTACACAGAACACCTTATCAAGCCATCACTTATCTGAGGATCTCAACTTGGAATGAATTTGAATATGCAGAACAGCTTTTGAACAATGAAAATACAAGTTAGAAAATGTGTGCGCTATACCAGAACCATCTTACTTAGTCACAATTCTTAATATTTTAAGGACTTTGTCTTTTGTCTTGAGAGAGAGAGAAAGAAGTTGTTACAGAGTCTGGAGCAGAGGGTAAGATGAATTAATTTGCTTTGGAAGCACAGCTTTGCCTCCATGCTGAGAACAGACCATGAGAGGAGGGGTATGGGCAGAAGAAAGGAGGTCAGCTAGGGGGTTACTGCAAGGCCCCAGGCAATAGATGATAGAGGCTTGGACCCAACTGGAAAGATTGGAATCTGTAAGAATTGGTCAGATTCTGGGAAAGTGTTGGGAGTAGAGCCAACAGAATTTACTATTGGAATGAACGTGAGAAGAGATTGAGGAGGGGAGAAGGATGCCTCCCATTTTTGTTTGCTTGTTTGTTTTTTCTGGCAATCATAAGTATGGTATTGCTAATAAATGAAATAATAAAGATGATGGGAAGAGCAGTTTGGATAGAAATCTTGATGCTTTTATATGATGGTGCCTTAGCATCAAGAAAAAATTATATTAAATACACTTAGTTATAAAAGGCAGAGGAAATAGGTGATGTATCATTACAAAACACTTGCCTTTAAAATAATTTGGATGAATAACCACTGACAATTCAAGAAACAAGCTTAAGGCTTTGCATCTTTCTTTTATGCAACATGGATCATTCCCTCAAAAGACAGAAAAAGAAAGTGATAAGTTTCGTTACTAGCAGCTGAGGGAACATATAGTAAAGGAATAATCACATTGAATTGGGTCAACTAGGAAAAAGTCTTCAGGGGTAAAGTTTAATCCAGAAGAAAAGTTTTCCAGAAGAAAGGAATTGAGATAACCGGCCTGTAGGATTTCATCAGGAATCTAAGAGATGGAGCGACTCTTCCTCTTGGAGAATTCAAGGAGCTTGAGTTAAACACCAAGACTATTGATTCGGGGAGACAGGAGAGAAAAATGGAAGTGTGAGATGCTGTCAGAGGAGGACGCAGATTGCACTGAGCAGTCCCGGGTAAGAAAAAGAAGAAAAGGTTCGACATCAGAAGTTCTGAGGCCTCACAGACCTGATGGCGAGTGTCCATTCCCTCTCAGAGGGGATGGTGAAATTGTGTCAAAGCCACCTTTACGCCCCAGTAAAACTTCTATAATTTTAACTGGGAAAGGATTATGATTCAAATGGTATTAACCAACTGTTCAACACCTCCAGTAAGGACTGGATGTGAGAAAAAAGAGGGATAGGTTAATTCTAACAGAATTTATTACTTGTTATTAAATCCCAGAACGAGGTCCTGAGCACAATCTGCCACCAGATTAATCTTCTCAAGCACCACTTTGATTGCGTCGCTGGGCTCTGCCAAACTCCCCTGGCTTTTCGTTGCCTCCAGCTCCTGCTCCCAAGTCCAGTCGGTCTGGCTGCCCATCAGTCTTCAGCTGTGCTCATGGTGGCCCCATGACTCCTGGGATGTCTCACACCCTGCTTGCCATTTCTTTAGCGCCTTTGAGGTTTGCCCAGGGTGCCTCTCCAGACCACCCACTGATTTTACTATTTTTCTGCCACTTGTGTCCCTTCTTGGCTTCGTTATCTGTACACATTCACCGATCCTCCCTGACATACCTAACGTACCCCTCACAGTATCTTAATACAGTTTAGTAGCTGTGAACAAATGAATGAACGTACTTTGATACCTTTAAAAATAAGATAAAATGGTTTCACATCCATTTGGAATAATATAAGCGCAAGTTAAGGAGCAGTAAAAAGATTTCAGGTATTATGCTTAATTAATGCTCATTAGTTCCCAGTCTGATATGTATGATCACTCCTCTCATTGGGTAGTCAAAGACTGGATTTATGGTACAATATGTGCCTGTTAACTGAGATACTGACTTTGATGGAGTGTGTTTTTATTCATAGTACAGAAAATGACAAAATCCCCAGAAGCACAAAAGTACATTCTTTCAGGCTATGTCTGAATTCTAGTCACCAAGTACTACATTTACGATAACCAACAAATGTGTATTAGTATTAGTGTTAGTATTAGTATTACAGTTGAAATTAGGAATCAAGAATGAAAATAAAATGAAAGGCAATGAAGGAAGGAATGAAACAGGAAAGAAAACTAATATGAAGCTTCCTGGAAGACAGAAGAGAAAGGATTTAGCACCAAGTCATGAAGTGAATTGAAATTTACTACTTTATGAGCTATGATTTAAAACATGAATACATGCATCATATTCTTTTATTTCACTCTGGGAAATAAAAACATGAGAGGGAGATGATTTCACTAATGGCAATAAGACTGCATATCACTAGTGTATAGTAACAAATATGGAGACAGAAAATTTAAATCTGTCCCACAGGCAAAGTGATCATATTTATTGAGTGTAGCAATATATGCCCAACTGTACATGGCAGTAATATATATCAGTTTAAATTCCATTCACCTACAGTGAGAGATCCCTACACAAAATGTTTCTAGTTTCTAAACACTTGAACATTTTGCACTTCCCCAGTGTTGGATGTTTTATGGATCTCTATGTTCACTGTGGTCATTTACTTTTATGTTTCATTTATAATAGTTCACTCAGGATGGATGATCATTTAGTAAAATCATCTTGTTGGAAAAAACACTGATATTAATAACCCAATTCAATGCAGAGGGAAAGAATGCTATCATAAAACATCAGTTTTCTTCTCTTCTCACTAATTTCTAAATTCCCGTTTAAATGGCTCAGACCCTAGATATAAAAGAGGTGAGAAAATAGCAGAAGCACACTCACGTATGACTGTTGTTTTAAAAAGCTGTACATTCCCAGGACTTTTTTCTTGAACTAGTCCAAAATATCCTCATCATTTTTAGGAGTGTCTAAGTCACTAAGTAATAAGTTCCATTCTTTCTTTTTTTTTTTCTTCCCCGAAGTTCTGGAATAAAGAAATTAAGAAATGCATTATTTTATGGGAATGTATTATAACCCATATCATTAGTAGAATGAGAAAAGAACTCAAAATATCTATTTCAAACAACCAAATATACCTTCTGTATGACTGTTAAAAGGATTTTTTTTAAAGAGAGACTAAAAGCATAAACACATGTGTCTTTAGATTGTTTTTGTTAAATCTGCATGCTAATTGCTTCTCCTTGTTATCCGAAGGAATATTGATAGAACTGTTTGATGGTTATAAATATTACGTTAATCTTGCACAAATAGGCGCATGTAAATAATATGATTGACTAAGTACACATAGTGCTTGCATTAGCTTTTACACTAATTAATTTAGCATCAGATCTCCCCAGCAGCATTAACCTTTCCCTAAAGTAAATTCCTATGGCACTTGTGTGTCCAGTATATACTACAGACTGCCTAATTTCCAGTGATTTGCAGAGGCATAGGAAAGGTAGGGAGTCCCACTGGTAAATGAGCCAACACCACAGTCACCCCTTCCAGAGAAGCTAAGATGGGCTGGGAGTTCAATGAGAACAAGATTACAAGATGTTTTCCTAATAAAGAACAGGTTAAAAAATGATGAATAGAAATTCTTGCCCAGCCACAGCAGCTAGCAGGGGTCATGCTAACTAAGAGGGGCCAGCAAAATTGCCTACCTAAGAGGGAAAGAAGACCAAAGGAGGGAGAGCAGCATGTACAGGAAAGTTTGGTGAAGACGTTGAAAGAGAAAGAATGGGGAGCACACAATGAGAAGAGGGCCTGGGGAAGGCCATTCCTTTGATATACATTTAAGGGGTGGGGGCATTAACTGGGCCAGTGCAGGTCAAATTTTGTATGTTCTAATTGATGTTAATTCTGTGAATAAGGTAAAAAAAATTCTAAGCAGTTGTAAGTACTTTGGTTCATTTAGATAATTTTCATTGTATATGATTCCAAATTGCCACTTAGATAAACACTGATAGTTTTGGAAGACCCAATTTAGACAGTTCCTGGGCTCCACTTATTCGAAGCCTCCTCATTTGTATGGCGCTGGCTTAGCTTGCTCCAGAGCCCTTAATTAGTGTCTTGAATAGTTGTCCCCTCAGTGCAACCCATTACTTTTACCTACTGATCCTGGCTCTGAAGCCAGGATTCCGAGACCTTAGGCAGAGGTGCCTGTAAGCATCAGATCTTTCGGCCTTCTGAAGGACTACGCCTGGGCTCTATCGACTTAGTCTACCGAGGGAGAGTCCTGCAGGTGCCCTGATACTGATTTTTGCTCTCTCCGCCTACACTTTAATTAATAGAATGAACATGTTTTTTTTGGCCTGGTAAGAGCAGTCTTGCTCACAGTAAAAACCCAATTCTGTTTCTCCTAATGAAAGCTTAATGTATATTCTGTAACATTCCATGACCCAGCAGGGACAGAAAAATTGAGAGTAGTGGATGGACTAGAATAAGAAATACTGCAAGATGGAAATTAAAAAGTCCAGCTGCAAATAGGGAATCAGATCTAACTTAAAACAGTAGGAAATCCAGCCAAATGGTGGTGTACTGTACCCAGAGGAGATAGTTCTGACAAGCATTGACTATCATCAGAGAAAAGAAGAAACAGGAAAAGGAGAGGGAAGCAGTCAATTATGTCTATAACATTTAATTTCTTCTCAAAGAAAAAAGATATAATGTAAACACAACAAAAAGTGAGCATTCATTCAATCTGGGTACGGGTGTGTGCATCTACTAAGCCAGTGAGTGGTTACAAAGATGGTTCCCTGCAGCGATGGCACCTGGGAAATTTGTTAGAAGTGGGGATCCTCAGGATTCACCCCAGACCTGCTGAATTGGAAACTCTGGAGATGGAATCGAATGACCTGTGTTGGAACAAGCCCTCTGGAAAACTCTGGTGCACGATAGCATTTGAGAACCACTGTGCTAAAATTTAAAAACCACTGTAAATAGAATAGTCTCTGTGCTATACATTGTTTTTATTTTTATTAGTAGTATATATTTGTGATCTATAATAATTACATTCATCTTGGGGAATTGATACAAATACATATTGCATCTTTTTAAAATTTTTAATTTCATTAGTACATGTTTGCATACATGCAGTCATCAGGAATGGTTACATTTACCTACCATAGCTTGTTTCTTTCTTTTTTTTAATTCCCTTCCCCTTTCCTCCTCCCTCTCCCCCTATGCCTCCAAGAGCTTGAAGTGAGGTGTTGTTATGCCTCCTGCTTTGCTCTTGTTGCCCAAAATTGTTTTTGCTATTCTGGGTCTCTTTTGGCTCCATATGAGTTTTAGGATTGTTTTTTCTAGATCTGTAGAGTATGCTGTTGGTACTTTGATTGGCACTGTATTGAATCTGTATAATAGTTTTGAGAGTGTGGCCATTTTGACAATATTGATTCTGCCTATCCAGGAGCAGGGGACAACTTTCTGTTTTCTGACATCCTCTTCAATTTCCTTTTCCAGACTACTGTAGTGTTCTTGTGGAGGTCTTTCACCGCCTTGGTTAGGATAATTCCTAGGGATTTCACTTTGGTTGCAGCTACTGTGAATGATATTTTCATAATTTCCTTCTCATCCCATTCATTGTTGGTGTACACAAATGCTAATGATTTTTGGGTGTTGATCTTTCATCCTGCTACACGGCTGAAGCTTGTTATCAAATCTAAGAGGTTTTTTGGACATATTGCATCTTGTTCATTTTAACTTATTCCAACTCCCCCTTTCCTCCTTCCCCGGAAGTCACAGTGGTAACTGGGAGCCCTGACGGGGTTATTAATAGTAGGTAGGTGTGGGGAGAGGTCTAATTGGTCTGTCCATAAGGCAGAGTTTTGCGAATAAAACCTGGTCCCTTTCAGGGTGCAGGATGGTGTGGGCAGGGCTGGGTTGGGACAAAGAAGTGAAAGGTAAGAGGGTCATCTAAGAGGAATGATGCTGGCAGGTTAACCAAAATCAAATCTTTTGTGCAGCATAATAACAGAAGGACTTTGTTAACAGAGGACATGGGGTGGAGACATACAAGGGGCTGGTTTGATCATGTAGGCATGCACATCAAAACTGATGGCGACAGCAGGGTTGACTTGGTGCTGAAGTGCCTGAGCCACTGATATCCTATTCTAGCATCCTTTTGTCCCACCCAGTGAAAACTTCAGGCAAAACTGCAGATGGAAGCAATGGGGTCTTAAAGCAATTGGAGGACAGGACTGGCCGAGTCAGGCAGGATGATTCTTTAGACAAAAATTCTTCTTGTAACAAACTACCCCCCTCCTCTCCTGTTCCAGAGCTCAGCAAAATGATCAGTGTTAATTTAAAAAAAATTTCTCAGTATAATTTCAACTGTATAAAATTTATTTTTAAATGCACAGAATAAAAGATTTCCAACAATCATGGCTATGAATTAAATTTTCATAAATCCTTCCCTGAAATAACCCAGCTGTTTTTCTCATCTTTTGAGTTTCTCTTTTCCTAGATATTCCCTTTTTCTTCCCAGAAAGTTCTTGAACTCCTGGAGTTTAAATGTGCTGACTTAAAGCTCCCTGCTAAGACATTAGTACTAATAGCCCAGGCTGAAGAGGTTGCCGTGTCAAGATACCAATGCTTGATAGTGAGTTAGATTTACAGGGCTCAAGGATCCCTTATAATTTTGCTTCAGACAGAGGATGCTGAGAAAGGGCAAATGCAGGGCAGCTGAATTCTAATTTTTTAATATTACTTTTGAATCCAGTAAAAATGTCACATCAAAGACAACTCACTATTTCAACACACTAAGGTTTATAGAAACTAGTTGAATTGAGTGTTATTCCCTAATAGAGATTTTTATTGAATGCCCTGGGAATCTTTGCTTTGCGATTCTAGCATTTACAAAAGTGTAGGAATAAAATCATATTTCCTTATAGGAATGTCTAAAATCTCTAAGGTCTGCTAAAAGGCAAGCTACTATCACTATATTCTGCTTGAATTACAATCAAGGTACACATTTCAGTATCTTCTCTTTTGTAGAGCAGTAAGAAAAAAAATCACAGGAAGCATATGAAGTTAGAGGATCCAGAGGAAGTAAAAACTTTCCAAAATTAAAATTCCAATTTTATCCTTATAACAATTACTCTGCATACAAACTCCATGTTAGTAAGTGTTAAGGGCAGAATAATACTCCTGAAAAGATGGCCATATCTAAATCTTCGGAACCTGTGAATATGTTAGGCTGTATGGAAAGAAGGATGAAGTTTGTTGATAAACAGATTTTAAAATGAGAAAATTATTGTACCTTATTCCATTGGGCCCAATGTCACCACGAGATACTTAAGAGGGGTGGTGTTGGGGTAGGAAGAGGGCAGAAGTTCAAGAACCTCAAGTCCTAGTAAAATCCCTTCAAAACTTCTGACCTCTAGAACTGTGAGATAATAAATTTGTATTATTTTAACGAGGAAGTTTGTAGTAATTAGGTATAGCAGCAATCAGAAATTAATACTCTATCTAAGAGACTGAGTAAAAGTGTGAGAATCTTTGTTTTCTAAGACTTACTTTGGACACTCGTCCTTGCCCTGCTGAGAGAGATGGGTGGGCTTCCTAGACCATCCTGGCCAGGGGCTTCTCTCAATCTCTCTCATCTTAAATATTCTGCAAGACAGAATTCGGAGGAGAGCGGAGCTGGGCCAGGCAGGTGAATTCTGCACTTCAATGTCTTAATTTATGAATATGGTGGTTAAATCAGAGCATCTTCAGGAAATCAAATGTCTCTAAATTGTCCTGAAGTGTAATAGGAAATATATTTGGTCTTAGGGCTCTAAAAACTATTGAAATTTCCTAAATGACAGAAATGTCTTTTGTTATAATGATTACCTTTTGTTCATACCTGGATTTATGCCAATGAGGAGACTTAGGGTAATGATGCTATACAGACCCAACATAAGACTGCTCACCAGAAAGACCAAATGATTAGGGGACTGGACAGTTCAGCCCCACCTGCCCACCTCCAGGAAGGGAAGAGGGGACTGGAGATCAAGCTCTATAAAAACCCTTGAGCAAAGAACTGGGATGTATTCTGTGGTAGAGTGCTTGCCCGGTACGCATAAGGCCTTGGGTTTGAACCCCAGTACAAAGGAAGAAAAGGAGGAAAGGAAAAAAAGGAAAGGCGAAAATGGAAAGGAAAAGAAAAAGGAAGAGAAGGGAAGGAGATGGAAAAAGAAGGGAAGGGAAAAGAAGGGAAGAAGGAAGAAGAAAGAGACAGAGACAGAGAGACAACCAACTTTGAACAACAGGTTTGGTGAGCTTCCAGGCTGGTGATTGAAGTGCTAGGAGTGCAGTATTCATACCTGGAGAGGGATGAGATCTCCATATCCCTTCCCCACCCCTTTCCTGTGTGCCTCTTCTTCTGGCTCTTCGTTTATATCCTTTATAGCATCCTTTATAATAAACTGGTGAGTGTAAGTAGTTTCCCTATATTCTGTGAACCATTGTAGCAAATTATCAGATGGGAGGAGGGGTTTGTGGGAAACCTCCCATTTGTAGCCAAGTCAGATAGAAGTGAGAGAACCTAGGGACCCACTACTTGCGATGGGCATCTGAAGTGGGAGCAGTGTGGTGAGAATGGGCCCTTATCCCATAGGATATATACTAACTTGGAATAGTTAGTGTCATAATTAAATAAATCTTAGGACTGATAATGGGTGGCTTCAAAGAACTGGAGAATTTCTTGGCATGTAAATCAAACACATTTCGTATCAAGGATGCTTTGAGTAAAAAGACAGAGCCCATTTATTTCATGATTCCATTAATAAGGAGACAAGGTTACATATGTGTGTAGAATTCAATTACATTTGTCGCTTCAAGTATTAAAATATATTAACAACCTTCAAAAAATTTAAGATACGTATGTGACTTTGTTCTATAGAGTGAGGGTTTTGAACATTGTGCTCCATTTGCTATGTTTGAAAGGCCTGTGTTTCCTGTAATAGAAAACACCTCTGAGTTTGATTTGTGATTCCTCAAACTTGGGGTCAAGTTAAACTAAAGAGAATTTGGTGGTGACTACACAGGGGGGTCACTGTAAAATTATGAAAAATTTCATATTAAAATCTTGGAGAAAATTGAAGCTAGGAGGTTCCATAGTCTGCCTAGTTTTCTGAGTGTGAAGTAACTGGAAGAATGCTAGCAGTAGGTAGGAAAGCTGTGGATGTGTCAAAGGGAAGCTCAGAGGGATGGGCCTGTGTGCATGCGCCAAGGGGAACTAACTTCCTGCAGATGGAGCACTGGTCTCTAGCTGCCCCTCGAGTGTCTCTGCCCCTCCATACTTCCCAGTGTCCCGGCCATTGTACCTATTGAAGAAGGAATGAATAAATAATGAGTGAATATGGTGGCTCCTTGCTCCTTTCTTCATTTATTCCACTCCACACTGTCCAGCTGAGAAGTAAGAAACTATGCAGACTATCAGTGATCCAAGACACACCTGACTGGTGTCCCTCTGTCTATGTTTTTCCTGTCATGTAGAGAAGATAAATTCTCTTTGGAAATTTTGAAATATTTCTTTGACAAATAGCATTCTCATACCTATAATGGTAGAAAGAATATATATTCTTTCAGTTAGACATCTAATACATGACATGACAAGTATCGGTCTCATAACAATGAAATAGGAAGAACATATTCCTTCAAGCACCTGAAAACTATTAACATGACTAAGGGATAATAAAGACATAAAATTCTAACCAAAAAAAAGTGAGTTTCTCTGAAAATGCAAATAAGAACTAAAATTAGGACTAAAAAATAAGGACTAAATTATATTGAGAAAAGGGAAGAAATTGTTCAAATGGGAAGGGAAACAAGGGAGAAGGGAGGAGGAAAGGAAGGGAGGGACAAGAAAAAAAGAATAGAAGGAGAAAAAAATGAAAACAAAGTTTTTGTAAATAATGAGAGGAACAGGGGTTGGGGGGGAATGAGAAAAAAAGAAGCGGCAAGCTATATCATGTACAGGTACAAATTCCCTATGATCAATGTTATCATTTTGTTTATCTAAAATGTACCACAGAAATTAAATTTTTTTGAAAAGTGAGTTTCTGCCTCAGCCTGAGTTATCAGCACAAAAATATGATTCTAATGACCTGTGTGCCTCATCCTTGCGTCCTTTTCTCTCTTCTCTCACTAGCTCATTTTCCACTCAATCTTCTGTTTGCACAATTATTCACCTTCTGAATATTGACATATGTTTCATAGTGGTGATTTGTTTGAATGAATTGAGATTGTCTATCTAAATACATTGAAAGCAAGCATGAGTTAATGAATGTCTTTTCATTTCATTTTCCCCCACCATGTAGAACTAATATTACATTAGAGATTGACCCTGATGGTGTATCAGAATAATAATGAGAAAAAAACAGAGAACTGGTCTTCAGATATTAACTACTAGAGAATTCTCCCTCGCCCCACATACACATATACACAAAGAACTGAGGAATTTTAAATAATTTTCAAGTAAAATATTTCTTCAATAAACATGAGTGGGCTGAGGATGTAGCACGATGGTAGAGTATGTGTCTAGGATGCATGAGGCCCTGGGTTCCACCCCCAGAACTGCAAAACAAACAAACAAAAAAGTTATTCATAGAACATGCCTAATATACAATAGAAAAATTATACCTGTTTGATCAGTTTAAGAACTCTTGATTATCTTACCAAAGTAGAACAGACTTGACAAGAGGTCATCCTTTTTTTTCTATCCTGAAAGTTGGGGCCAAGTTGAATAAAATGATACATTTCCTACTTTCCATTTCCCATGATGCTGGAATATTACCCAGGAAATAAACATGCTTGAGTCTGTTTGTTTCCTAAAACCATGAGAAAAATGTGAACTGCTTGGAAAGTTACACCCAAGGGAAAAGGCTCACGCTGAGATCATGGATGCTGTGAACGAGTTTGGTTACTTTTCTCAAGAGTCCACTTCTCACTGGGTTAGGAAGCCTGCGGCCCATACACAAACAGTGTCCCGCCCAAGGTCAACAGACTGGAGCAAAAAGGACTGAGCTTTAATAGATCTTGTCCATGTCCAACGATGTTGACTGTCAGACGTTACCTTCTAACTCTGTCGGTTCCTTTGCACAACATGAATTCGTTATTTTAAATATAATTTGCTAAAAGCCTTCCAACCTAATCAAAGATTCAAATTGAATTTCCTACTTCCCAAGCTGCCTTTGTTTCCAGCTGTGACCTCAGCTCTCCTAGAGTTGATTTTTGTTTAGCTCGATTGTATTCAAATTTATAAATAAAGTGGCAGGTCATCAAAGAGTTTTTGGATGACTGCTATTGGGAGAATAGGGAATTGATAGAGAAAGAGGAGTAAGTGGCTCTGCTGTACAGGGGTGCAGGGAGAACAGGGAAACAGTCGGGAGAGGGGACCCCTGAGAGGAATAGGATGAGCTAGGGGACAGGAGAAACAAGTCCAGGTCATGAGAGAGCCTGAGGGGCACAAGGTGGGTTAGAAAAACCAGGGCCCCCAAACCCGTCAGGATGCAGAGCTCTGCAAAGCACTAGGGAAGAGTCTGGGGATAGGGTTGGATTATTTTATAAAAATAGTTCCTATGGTCAAAAGTTGGGAAACTGCCTGAGGAGTTAACTGGAAGAAAAGACAGAACTTGTAGAGGATTATGAAAATTCAGATGAGAACTTTGCATTATAATTTGGTATAGTTACTGTAAGACTGGAAATAAAAATGTCTAGTGGCAGTAGAGTGGGCCCACACAGAATATTTTAACATAGTTTCTAGAAAACTCCAGAGTCTTCTTCCTTCTCCTGAGGAAGCTTTGCGAGGTCCACTGTTCCAGTTCCCTGCTCCTTGTGGCACGCTGTCTGCTTTGGCTTTGCTGCTTAGGAGCTCTCTAGTTGAGGGCTGTGACTGTGGTAGCTCCCTGGGGCCCAAGACCTTTCTGCTGGGTATTTCATATCTCATCTCATATCTCCGTCTCTTCTTGACCAAGTGGCCTCTGCCTGCTACTGACATTTTTTCATCCATAGAAAATTTCAACGAATAAAAGTGGGATGGGAATGAGTCATGTCCACTTAGCTTTTTATAATATTCAATAGGTCTAGAACTCAGTCCAGGGGCCACTTAGTAACTAGTTAGCTCCCCATAGTAACTGTTTAAAAACACTAAAAATCTCAATCTCACCTCCCTTTTTATCAATGGTAAGAGTTCCTCTTTGCTAGAAGGGGAAAAGAAGGAAGGGAAAAGGGAAAGAAAGGGAAAAAATGTAAAAATGTAAATAAACCTTCTGTAAATAAGGAAAGGGGGGAACGAAAGGGAGGAGTGGGGAAGGGGGGAACCAAAATATATCATGGATAGGTACAAAATAACCATGATAAATAGGATCATTATGTATACAATGTACCAACGCATGTTCTTGGTAAAAAAAAATAAAAATTAAAAAAAAAGAGTTCCTCTTTAAATTTTTAAAATTTTAATAATATGCATGTGAATGGGTCTAGAATATGCTGCTGTGGCTTAAAAAATTAGTTTGACTTGAAGGCATTTAAGAATAGGCTTTTGTTCTGAACTTGCTATCTGCCTAAAAGTGAAACTACTAAAAAGAGCTCAACTGTCATAAATCCCTTGTCCAGAGAGTTTAACCCAGGGGACTGATTCTTATTACCAATGACCTAAACAGACATTGTCACAAAACTATCCTATTTCCCATCTATTATTCTAAGAGCCCATCCACCTTTCCTAAAAGTCATTCATTTTCTCTGGAGTGCCCTTTCTCCCCATTTCTTTCCCCTATTAAAATAGTATATAAGCTTCAAATCTAACCCTCTCCTTGAGTTACGTTTTTCTAAATTTCTGTGTATATCATAACTAAATTTTATCTCATCTCTGGCTGACCTATCTTTTGTCAGTTTCATTTGTAGGTCCCCAAACACTGAACCTAAGAGGACAGAGGAAACATCTCTTCTCTGTGACACCAGACATTTGATGTGAGCTTTTTGGATATCCTGTCACCACACAGCCTCAAAATACCTGTGGATTTGCCCACCATACTTTTCCATTCTGCACCATCCTTGCCCACTTCCTGTGGGCCTCTCTATCTGCCTATCAATCTCAGTTTAGGAAATATTTAAGATTTAGTCCTGGATTCTCCTTCTTTTGCTTCATGAGTGTTGGAAGCTATAACAGTCAGAATAGCTAACATCTGATTGAGCACTTAATTTACTATGCTGGGCAGAGTCCCTTTTCCCTTCCTTCTTTTCCCTTTCTAGCAAAGAGGAACTCTTACCATTGTAACTTCTACTAGAGATTAAGTTACTTGCCAGGGCTCACACAACTATGGTGGCTGGCTGGGGATTCCAGAGCAGGCAAACTGGGGCCAGAGTTTACTTTCTTATCCACTGCACTTGATCATATCTTCTCTCTTGCCTTCAGGGCACTTCTCACTGGGTTAGGAAGCCTGCGGCCCATACACAAACAGTGTCCCGCCCAAGGTCAACAGACTGGAGCAAAAAGGACTGAGCTTTAATAGATCTTGTCCATGTCCAATGATGTTGACTGTCAGACGTTACCTTCTAACTCTGTCGGTTCCTTTGCACAACATGAATTCAGTATTTTAAATATATGTAGCCTACAATTTACCAGAGAGCTCATGCCCTGCAAAAGACATTCAAAATCAAATTCAAAAACACTGTTTTTGCCAAACAAAACTATCAGCTTATATATTAGGAATTAGGACTACTGGGAAGTAGTCTAGTAGATAGTAGATAGTCTGTAGACTTTGCCCCAGAGTCAACTGCCACCTGAATAAATACAGAATCTACAGCCTCCTGCTCTATTTCTGTTCAGAAACCAAAAGGAAAAAATGATGCACATTCTACTGACATTTCCGACACTTACTAGTTGAAATTGAACTGAAATCCAGCAACCCATCACCTCCCATTAGTAATTTGTCTTTTGGGTGTTTCTGGTTCCATTATTCTGTAATTTACATTCAAGTTATTAAGCTGTTTTACTCCTTTATTTTCTTCTTATTCCAAATCATATTGCTCATCAAACACATTTCTTTTTAGTATATCTGAAATCATTTCCTCTCTTTCTCTCTCTTGCTTTCTCCTTCTTTCACTCTCTTCCCTCCCCCACCCTCCCCTTCTTCATCTTCTTCTTCCTCTTTCTCCTCCTCTTCCTCCCCTTTTCTTCCTCCTCCTCCTCCTCTTCTTCTTCTTCCTCTCTGTCTCTGTATCTCTCTGTCTCTCTGCCTCCTCACCGCCCCCCACTAGGAGCACAACCCAGGACCTTGTACATGCTGGACAAGTACTCCTCTGCTGAGATATACCACCATCTTATTTTTTTTTAATTGTAATACAGAAAGTTATACTTTAGGTCTTATTCTTCATACTTCAACTAACCTCTTACAGTTATCCATTCTTCTAGTCTATGTCTTCTATAATCTAACCCATCCAATTGATGTTAAACTAAATCATCCACAAGCAATTCTTTGAAGATTGAATCCAGGGCCTCACACGCACTAGGCAAAGACTCTACAAATGAAGGTTTGGTATCAATTAGTAAAGCCTAAAAGGAAATGTGTGTGTGTGTATATGTGTGTGTGTGTGTGTGTGTGTGTGTGTGTGTGTGTGTGTGTAGGAATCGAGAAAAGACTATACCAGCAAAGCCCATTAGAAATAGAGGTCAAGGCAACTCTAGGATTAAGCTGATCTTTTCTATCTTTTCTTCTCTGGTTTTTTGTCTCTCTGCTTCCATCAGTCACTTCATTCTCCCTCTTTCCAACAGCTGGTATCTTTTACTTACTTGAAGTTGTTTCAACAGTTGGCTGAGTATTCTTTTGCTCAATTTGGATGAAAATCATGAAAAGGCAAAGTACAGTTCTTTTTAGTGTTAACATCCTGGAGCTTTGAAGGCCGATGGCCCTCAGCTCTTCATATTGGTGTCCGGTCACCATTCTCTGGTGTAATTGGAGCCAGCAGCTACTGGAAGCCCTCAGGAACTCTTTGAGAAGATTACAGCTCCTGGCATTTCTTCCTCACTCCATCATTCTCTGACTGCTAGCTGCTTTAGTGTTGCAAGCCCTGACTGCTGGCCACGTTTGTTACCAGCAGGCTTTGGTGTTCAGCTCTTAACGTATGATCTCAGCATGCTCTACTTGAAATAAAAATCATGACAAGGCAACGTGAACCATTATTGGGACTTAGGGTACGGCATAGGGGGGAACAATACATGGACAGACCATGTATTGCTAGGGGCATGAAGGAAGTTGCTTATACAGGGACAAAAAGGCAAGCTCACGTGCACAGTGACAGACTTTCTGTTTAGTCACAGGCAGGAAAGGGAGCCCCTTATGAACCTCATCAAGGACAGCTACAGGGGTGCACAGCCATCTAGAGAGGCTGCAGAATGGAGTCACCTGGGATAGACCTGGGACTGAAGGTTGCTGCAGCCGAAGCAAAAGTCCCAGAGCAGTTGTGGGGTGTCTGACATAACTGTGGCTGCATGCAAGGTGTTTAAAGCAGCCACAAGAGAAAAAAATCAAAGGAACCCTTCGGGCAGTGTTCAGGCCCTTCTCTTGTCTCGATACCATTCCAGAACCATTTGACTCCCAGGTTCAGAAAGGAAGTCCATATTTTCCCTTTCTTATGCTTCTTTAAGATAGTTCACTATTTGTCTCCCTGAGGTGGGCGAGTGTAGAAGTGAATACTTCTAGAATTTCTCTATCCCTCAACTGTCCTTCATCATGAGAAGTTCAATGTCTAATCTCATTGGTGAAACCATTAAGAACCTGGCTTCCTTAGATCATTTTAAGACTAGGAATTGTTACTTTGCTCCCCAAATTATCTGTACCCTGACTCCTTATCCTCTTTCTCCCTCCTCCTCATTCAATCTACTTTTCTCTTCTTTTTCTTCTCTTCCTTTTATCTTTTTCCTCCTCTTCCTTTTCTCTTTTTCCTCCTCTTCCTTGCCCCTTCTCCTATTTCCTCTCCCCTTTCTTCTTCTTTTCTGCCTCAGCTGCACTTACGGAAGTAGGCTCATTTAATATGCCAGTCTCTATGAAGTAGACCAATCAACACACCTAGCTAGATCTACACTTTTCAATTCCAGTTTTCTGCCTGTATCTGAATCAATTAGATCTACCTTTTCTTAGGAGCAGACAGTCCTCATTTCAGGAAAAGGCTTTGTGCTAGCTTCAGATGCAAGAATTTTGCTAGTCCAGTTTTATCAGGCAGCGTTTTACTTTGAGAGCTGCTGGACCTTCACAATAAAACATACTCTCTCTTGTATCTATTCTTAATTTGCTAGAATATAGAGCAAAGAAAAAGTGTGAGTTTTCTCCCTTGGACCTCCAACACAGGCCCTAGATCAGCTTGTGCTTGGGATGACCTTGAGTCACGTGTGGCCTGGGAGTCTGAACCGTGCAGTCTTGTTGCTGGAGGAGCCCTACCTCCTGGCTTGCCAGGCACAGGCTGGGTTTCACCTCACGGCCTACAGACCTACTCTGAGAGACCTCCTTCTCTCAAAAAGTTCACCAGTAAGGACAATAAATTATATAGTCACCATGTCTTTTCCCATCTAATGATTATGTCAGATTCTCCTAAGGCATCTATATAGCTATCACAACAAAATATGCCTGTGCAATCTACAGATTTCTTGACTTGGCATTTGCAGTCTTCACAATCCTTCCCTTGATTGCATCTTATACTTCAGCTGATCTCGCTGGTGTTTTACATGACCACACTAATTTCGTATATGCAGACATACCATCAACCATACATGTGATCTGCTGTTGTTTCTAGGTGGGCGGGCTCCATATTGCTGCCGACCTGAGCCCCATTCAGTCATATGGACACTGTGGCAGAGCAAAGTGCCGAGGCAACCTGAGAAACCTAAAGTGTCTGTAGGTGGGAATGTGTGGAGATTAAGAGCATGAGCAGTGAACCTGGACAACCTGGTTTGAATGCTGGCTCAGCCACTTCCAGCTTTGGGCCTTTTTTAAAATCCATTTTGTGCTACTATGACAAAACATCACAGATTAGGTAATTTATAAGTGACAATTTTTTTTTTTTTATAGCTCTGGAGGGTGGGATGGTCGACATCTGGAGGCTGGAAAGTCATCAAGGTGAGGGTCTTCTTGCCAACTCATCTTCACTTGGCAGAAGGTGGAAGGGCAGGCTAACCAAACAAAGCCTATTTAATTCAATTTATTTATTGTTTTAAACAAGGCCTCTTTTAAAAGAGCCCCTATTCCCAAAGAGACTTTATGGTTTTTATGTTTTAGAACTGAAGTGTCCCCTAAAGCCTCACGTGTGTGGAAGGTGATTGGATCATAAAGGTGCTATAATCATCAGTGAATTAATCCACTGGTGAATCTATAGCTGAATGTGCTGTTAGGAGGTCGGCTGGTCAGGAGAGGTGGCTAACCAAGGGTGTGACCTAGAAGGACGTATCTCCCTCCGTGTCTCCTCTCTTTGCTCTCTGCTTCCTCCCCATGATATGAGGAACTTTCCTCCATGGAATCCTTTTACCATGCACTTTGGCCTTGATGCCTGGGACTATGGATTGAATGCTCTAAAAACCACGAGCTAAAATAAACACCTCCTGTTTTAAAGTGTGGATGTCAAATGTTTCATCCCAGAGAAGAGGAAAGTGAATAAGACAGTGTCCTAGTCACTTCTTAAAGTATCCACCTCTTAATACTATCACACTGACCATTCCTGAAATTTAGGAGGGGGCACGTTCAAATCATAGCAGGATTCAAATTACTATTTCACTGGGTTACTGTAAGTTTAAATGAACCAACACTTTAAAGAATTTAACCTGGTATGTAAGAAGCACTTAATATAAATCATCATCTATTAGGTGATTCTGCGTTAGTAATTGAAAGTTGGCTAAGAGGTAAAATTTTTACGTATTATTTTCCAGGAAGAAATTTCTAATTTATTTAATGAATCTTTAATCATTTTCGGTCCTCTCATCCAAGATGCATTGACTCTAATGTTGTGAAACGGGATATTTTCTATCACAGAGTTTAGTATTTTTCATCAATTTGATGAACCAAATCTTTACTTACTTTATATATTAAAAATATTTTCTCATAAGCTTCAGTTATATGCAGCATAACTTCTAAAAGCAATGCTTGACTCTTTGACCTCAATTCTATAAATTTTTTTAATTTTATTTTAATGGTACATTTTCAGTGTACATACTGGTAACATTCATCATTGGGGATTTGTACCTGTACATGATATGCCTTGTTGCTATAAATATTTCTGTGCATTGCATAGAGTCATGGATATCCTGGATTTTGTAAGCGAAAGTAAAGATGTGGATTTGAGGCTAAAAAAAATTCTCCCAGTAAAAGTATAGCACCCTGTTAGCATCATACACACCGTGTTGCTAAGAATTGAACAGACTCTTGCACACACTCTCTCATTTGACCATCATGCAAGTTAGGGAAGGAGATATTATTCCTACTGAAAGATGAGGACGTTGAAGCTCTACCATGGTGGTTAGCGACATCAGCCTATCTAATGTTCTTGTACCGGCTGCAAGCTAAGAATGGTTTTACATCTTTAAATGGTTAAGGAAAAAGATTGAAAGAAGAACTACACTTCATGATGTGCCAGTTGTATGAAATTCAATCCAAGTTTTCATCAGGAAAGTATTATTAGAGGACAACCATGTTCATTCTTTTAAATACAGCCCATGGTTGCTCTCACATTGCAACAGCAGAGTTGAAAATTTGCATCAGAGACTCAGAGTTCTCTGAAGCTGGAAGTATTTACTAACTGGCCCTTTATAGTAATGTTGCTGAGCCCTTCTCTAGTAGGTTAGATGACTTGCTCCAAATTACATAGTTTGTAGGGTGAGGTTTTGCAACATGTATTCAGATTCTCTGACTATCTCAAAAAACAAACTCACAACTAGGTGTCTCTTTGCTTTGTGAACATAAAAAGTGATTTTATGCTTTTGAATCATTTTGGGAACTGGCACACCTCTTAGCTTCAATTTCAATTGTAAAATGCTTCAGTTGTTGAAGGATAGTAAGTGCCAACTCTGCAGATGGAGGCTCTTGAGTGCAGCTGACATGAGTACCTCCTCTCACCACTAATCAGACAGCTCCACTCTTCTGTCCCAGGCTACCCTCAAAGCTGAAGTGTGTCACCTGCAGGAAACTTATCTCTTCCAACAGCACCGTGATGAGACTTATTCTTAGCGTGTCCCCAGCCATAATACTTGTCGAGAGCATTACACCCCTCGGTGCTCTTTTGACTAAGGACAATCAAAACAATACATTGTCAGATGGAGAAAAGAAGTATTGGCCCATATCACTCCCGGAGAGTGGCTTCTCCCTGAAAAAATTTTAAACGTATGCTGATAATACTTCCTCGGTAAACCTGATGTACAAAGAACACTTTGAAAACTCAAATGCTGACCTCTTCTGCTTCAAAACAGGTTTGTTAGATGGCAAGCTTACAATAATCTGGAAGACAGCCATTCATTCTCAACAGGAAGTAGGTTGCCTGGGGGATTTAAACAGGAGCAAGATGGCCAGTGTGGGCGAGTTGCCCAAATATTACTGTGTTGGCCTTGGTATCCTTTATTTTTTTCTGTGTAAACTCTCAGAAAATTAAACACTTCCGTATCCAAATATAAATAAACACATGTGCCAAAACCCAGCTAATTTTTAGAATACCCTAAATTTTGGAATAAAGCCCATTTTTCCTTTTCTGCATTATTCTTGATAGCCAAGAATTGAATAAACTATTTCAATTTCAGAAAATAAGGTATGTAGCAACTTTCCCTATATATCATGGAGTACTAAGAGCAATTATCCATTATCCACTAAGACTTCGTCTACTATAAAGTCTCATGTGTATTGCAGTTATTAATGAATTTGCCAAGGAAAAAAGTAAAACACACGTACACTACAATAAGAAAATCTTGTGGAGATACAGAAAAGGCAGTTTATTTCATCATCTTCATCATCATTGTTACTAACAAAAGCTATAGGAAAAATAGTAGGCTTGATTTTCTACTAAACTGTCAGATAAACCTCTAACAAGGTAGTAATTAATCAAAAGTAGAGAGAAGGAACAAGGCAAAGAATGCTTTACTTGCAGGTTATGGAGCCCACCTGAATAGTAAAAGCAGTTTGTAATTTATCCTGTCACTACAGGTTTTGCTTTGTAAAGTTTTTATTTTGAAATAATTTAAGACTTATAGGAAACTTGCAAAATCTGTCATACCCTTCACCTAGGTGCCCCAACAGTTAACGTTTTATATTTGCTTTGTCATTTTTATAGAGAGATATGTTGATGGACAGATATAATTATGTTTTCGCACCGCTTGAGAGGAAGTTAGAGACGTGATGTTTCTTTATCATTCAGTACTTCCATGTGCATTTCCTAAAACCAAGGGCATTCTCTTATATAACCACAGTGCAGCTATCAAAATCAAGAGATTAACGTTGATACTGTTAAACCAGGAAAATAAATTAGATCTACAGATCTCATTCAAACTCTGCTGGTGGCCCAGGGATATAACCCAGCGGCAGAGCACTTCCTGTCCTGTGCAAAGCCCTGGGTTCAATCCCTGAGACCATGAAAAAGAAAAAAAAAATTTGCTGCTAATTGTCTCACAAATAACCTTTATAGGAGAAGACAAAAACCTCTAGTACAAGATTCAATCTAGGAGTGGAAACTGTATTGAATTTTTTTCTCTCTTCAGTTTCCTTTAGTCTGGAATAGGCCATCAGATGACCTTGACACTTTGGAAGACTCCAGGCATTTATCATGAAGAATATATTTCAATTTGTAGATTCTAATATTTCCTTGTGATTAGATCCATTCTGGGTTTGGGGCAAAATTACCACAAAGTCTTGTTTGACCTGCTTCTTCATGCATCATATCAGAGGTATATAATAGCTATTTGTCCAATTATAGGTGATATTGTACATTGTACATTGGTTTAAGATAGTATCTGCTGGTATCAACATTGTTTTTATATTTTCTCCTTGTCACTAATAAAAGTCTTGTAAGAAGTTACATTAATACTATGTAATATCCTCTTTCTCATCAAACTTTCAGCTGGTAACTGTATCATATGCTGGTGGTTCTTGCATGAAAGAGTTATAACTATGGCACTTGCTAAGGGTGATTTTCTATCCATCATTTCTTCTCCATTTATTACTGTATGAAAGCACCTTTTCCTTCCCCCTCATTTATTTATGTATGCATGGATTTATGTCAGAATATATTGATGAATTCTTATTTTATTCAATGAATTATAAACTAGTAGTATTGTATTTATTTTGGTACACAAATAGTTCAAGTTTTGGCTACTAGTGTTAATCCTACTATAAATTTTTGAGGTGGGCAGATCTGAAGTTTTATGGTGATAATTCTTGAAGCACTATAAAGGGGGATTTATAAATATAAGCAGTAAGAGGTGGGGAAAACCACCAGAGATTAGAAGGGCATTGGGTGTAGGAAGGACAGAATGGATTTTTAATGATTCTGGTGAGAAAGAGTCAAGAGGGCTTGGAAACTCGGTATAAAGTAAAGGAAAAAAAAGAAGTTTTGGCCTGAGTAACTGGGAAGGTAGTGGTGCGGAAACAGAGGACACAAAAGCAGAGGTGAATTTGCAAACAAAGCCAAGGAGTTTAGTTTTAGACTTGTGGAACTAGGTCCCCAAGTATACCTCCATGTATCTTTGTAAAATACAGCACTTGAAAATAAAGACTTGGAGCTCAGCAAAGAGGCAACAGCAAGGAACTTGATTTGAGAAGTGTCAGAGACTGAAGCTTTAGCAGGAAATGAACTCACTTAGCAGAAGAGAAAAGCCAGTGAAGGCCAGTTTTAGGGAATGCCTACAATTAAAGTGTCAGTGGGAGACTAAGAGAGACACATTAGAAAGTACCATCAAAAGAACTTGATAAGTTAACAAGACCTCGATAAAAGATGGTTTCAAAAAGAAAAGTTAGTAAATGGAGCCAAATCCAGAGGCTGAATAGAATGAAGAATGAGATGATGCTGAAGTTTGATCGTTAGGAGGACAAGATCATCTTTAGGAGACCAATTTCCATTATATAGTGTGAACAGAAACCAACTGACAGATGAATAAGGTGATGTGAGTGAGTAATATAGCAAATATAATCTATACTTTTAAAAAGTCTAGCTATAAAAGGAAGATGTCTTTGGATGAAGCATTCTTCTTAGAACAGAGACCATAACCATTGCTTTATTGTAAAGACATAAATGGGAACAAGATCAAGAGTACAAGCTTTGCCCTTGAAAAGCAGGAAGTCTTACTTGGAGTGCAGGGGAGAAGAATGGGTGAAAATATCAGAGTTTTGAAGTGATGGGGCTGAAATTATGGTGAGGAGAGTAAGGTAGGCTCGTACATGTACAAGCTCCAGTCTGATATTTTCTTCATCATGGATTTTTGAATCTTTTTTTGTTATGGTATGTGAATTATATCTCAATTTATTTATTTTCTTATTCATTTTTAAGTATTGCATTAAGATAATGATCTTGATTATTGAGGTTTTTGCACCCCTTAAATAGTATACCTGAAGCGAGTGCTATATTTGCCTCACTCCAGTGCCAACCCTCTTTCAGTTTTGTAATCCTTTCTTTCTTTTTTTTTGATTCTGGGCCATCTTTGAGATGGTAAAATGCATTAAAAGGAGAAAATGAGAAAATACCATTGGGGATGCATATATTCAAGGGGCAGAACAAGTCTCTCTCTCTCCACTTAATTTTTAGAAAAGCTTTAGTTTCAGAACAAAATTGAGAGGAAAATACAAAGATCTTCTAACCCCACAAATACACAATCTTCTCCAGTGTCTTCCTTCCACTAGAGTGGTACACTTGTGAAAACTGATGAATCTGCGTCTTAACCCAACTCCATACTTTTACATTAGAGCTCACTCTCGGTCAGTGGTGTACGTTGTACAGTTTAGATAAAAGCAGGATGACATGTATCCACCATTAGAGTTTCATACAGGGTAGTGTCACTGCCTTAAAAATCTCCTATGTTTAGTCTCATTTTTTAATACTCTCTCATTTTTAATACTTCCCTAATCAAAATTTGGATGGCTTTGTGCTTTATGTTAGTAAAAGAAGCTGTCTCCTGATAAATGAATAAAAATATTGGCTGGAACATTTAGGATCCAGCTGAAGTTGGATAAATTGAATTTTTAATAGCCCCAAATGGCGTATGTATAGGAATCTTGCCAGAAAGTTTTGGATTAGCAAGGGCCATATGGAAGAACCAGGGAGAAAGTAACCTATGATGTTAGTTACATCCTCCTTACATTCCTACTTGGTTCTTCCAGGAACCCCTAATAGTCTTTAAATTAGAATTAACCTCAATTATTTTTCTTTCTCTTATTTACACGTTCCTAAACAATTCTGGCTAAGATGTGTATCAGTGACTAGAACATTGCCTGGAACACAGTATGTGCTCTGTAAGTATTTGTTGACTATGTGAAGGCACATTCCCAGAGATTTTATTTGAGACATCAAAAGTCATTTTGGAGGACAGTAGGAAAACAGAAGTCCAAGCCCTTTTCTCTTGGCTACCTCAATTAAAAGAAGAATAAAGTCATCTTTACGCATCTATCCCCTCTAGTATGTATCTTTATTCCCTCTGAATATTCTGTTGCTTCTGCATAACAGTTAATAGATGTCTCTACTTTGAAAGTTGCTAATTTAAAAAAACTAAAGAACCTAAATTTCTGTGAATAAAATATTTAATTAAATAAGTGAAACTTTCTTGGAGTATTCCTTTGAAGATATTTCCCTGTGAGTGTCTTCAACACACTCACAAATAAAAATTAGATTCGGCTAATTCCCAAGTTTTCAAAGCACAAGATTGCCTAAATAAGACCATTCACAAAGACTCTTGAGAAGAGACAACTTTCCATAATGTATGTGAAGACATTAAAAGAGTTCAGTGATAGACAGCATCCTCCTGGGTTGAAACAATTTCAGCTCTATGTGTCGTTAACCTTCAAGGTATGAGCAAGGGGGTAGAGCCAACAGACCATCATTTTTAGCTCATGGGTATCATTTTAGAATAAATTCAATTGTTTTCAAACCTAGTGTTGGGCTTTACAATCGCTCTAAACTCAGGTGTTTTTATGTGGAATATTGATGTACTGAACATTTTGAACAGCAAGCAAGTAGAAATTATAGAAGTGCCCCCTGTACGACACTGTCCTTGCTCTATGGGGTCAGAGAAGTGCTGTCCCAGCAACCCCTCTCTGATTGTTCCCCAGGTGTTGGATTTTTATGTTTTTTAAAAGGTGGGTATGAAACTCACTTGAAACTCTTCATTTGGAAAACAATTAATCATCATTTAGAAAATTCACTTTTCAAGTGTTTTAAGTAGACAGTTATAAAATTTTTAATAGGGAAGTTAGATCATTTTAGATCATTAATACGACAATGGCAATATTTTTTTATACCTGTTTTCAAAAATACTGTGTTTTTAAGAAAGGCATTCTTTTATCACTTTCCCTCCAAATATCACATGGACCGAGATGGCATAGATCAACTTTTAAAAAATATTTTAAAATAAACACTATCATCAAGGATGATTATATATAATTTCTTAAACCTCTTTAAATGGCAAAAATCTCATGCTGGGAGAAAAGAAGGCTTATCTCTGTCATATTCTTTTCATGTACATGTATTTCTCTTTTATTTCTATCTTTGACCTGAGCTTTCTTTGCAGAAATATTTTTGAGGCCACTTATTCATTTTATGAAGACTAGTTTAGTTTAGTCAAAAGCTAGTTGATACAATCTGTAAAGTTATTTATTTGGACTCACATGCTAAAGTTTGCATATGCTGATAACAAGCAAAGTAGCACACCCCTCCCCCCAGCTAAGTCTACCCCTTCCTCAGAATACCAGACCTGACATGACTGTCTGATAGATAAGAGTGCACAGTCAATCTCCATGTTAAATGGTAGTATAGCTGTAATTCCCCCATCTTGGTGTGGTTTGTGGACCCATCTCAGTGAAGCTAAGAAAATTCCAACTATGATTCACTGCAAAGGCATTCAGGTCTTTCAAATTCTTCAAAGTAAAGCAATGTATAGACACCAAACCTTCCTCTTCCTAATATTGATATCTTCTCATAACTTATATATATTATTTTGCTACTAGATCCTTTATTCTGCCTTACTTGAATCACTCCCCCTATATAGAAGTGGGTGGTAGAGAACAAAGACTCCACAATAGGGGAAAAGAAAATCCTGTTCTACAACATTATCATGGTCTAGCATTTAATATTGCTCCACATGAAGTTGTCATAGTGATGTGCTATTGATCTTTCTTGTGATCTCATTGGATGTTAGATCCTACTTAGTCTGTGGTATGCTCAGAATCAAACTCAGCCTGTCAGGTCCTCTCTAGGGCTGACATTCTGATTCTAGATTCTAGGTCCTTGATGAAAGCCATCTGCATTGACTGGCAGTGTCATCCCTGGGTGACGTGCACATGTCCGAGTCCTCACTTGCCCCCATGTGAACATATCTCACTTCATCTTTAGTGGAACACAATGACAGCTTCAAAAGATGAGACTGGAAAGGGATATTCACGAGAATTAGAAATAAATCACTGCAGGGTGCTAACAACATAAAAATACTTCAAACTGTGAGGAATTGAAGCAACAATTCCTGTTGTGATGTACACAATGGACCCAGCATGTGAGCAGCTATAAAAAACACTGGAGGGAAAAGTGTGTCTATGAAAACAACTTAAAAAAAAAAAAACACAGAAAGCTCAAATTTCTCATGTACAGAGAGTATAACTACCGCAGAAAAGTCTCTGGGGTCAAGACAGGGAATTTATGGCAGAAGTTTAAAGTTTGACTCCCAAGTAAGTCTTTCCTAGGCCTCATCTTTCTTACGGTATCCACAGATGCCCCCTCGGTACAGCTAAAGACCCTCCTGCTTCCATCAGTCCCCAAGAACCACATGGCCAAGGAAGCTGAGCAAAGATTCACATCTGCTCCAAAATCAATTCTGTAAAATCAGATGATGAAGATGCAGAATCCAGATCCACACCTCAGTCTAAAATAGGGTATTTATCTCTAATGTTTTAACACAGCACAAACCTGTGAATTGTTATGCATATGTGTGATTAATAACTCATATTAAATCACCACCATATTACCTTTTAAATAGGAGCCTATCCTAGCTTCTCAAGCCTCTATTACTCTGAACTGAACAAAGAGTGAAAACAAATTTATAAGCCCCTTATTATCATCATTTGGCATTATGTATGCCAAAAAGAGATTATTTTACACAAAGCTCACATCCCTCTGGGGAGGAAAAGAATTTTTAGAAAATCATATTTAACAGTTAGATGGATCTATCTTATAGTGACCCAGAACTCATCTTTCATATTGGAGGAATAACTTTTCCTTATTGGGTAACCAATGAGAAGTTTATTACACTCAATCTATTTTATAGTCATTATCTCTAGAGTGTAAAGTCCTAGAGGGCAATGACTGTACATTTTGTTCAGTAATTTACAGACTTCTCCCAGCTGGTACGGTATTAAATAAGCAGGGAATTTTTGTATCACTTTAGGATGCTTTCAGCTACAATTAACAGAAAATTCATCTCAACTAGCTCAAGCAACTCAAGATATCTATTTTACATAACAAGAGTTAGGGAAAGTTATCAAGGGGCTCAAACTCATTTTCAAAGACCCAAGTTTTTTTCCATCTTTCCATGATGCTACCCTCAGAATGTTACAGGACACTCCCTTCATGGTTGAAAAATGCTACTGATTCCCAGGTACCACACATAGATGTGTCAAGTTATCTGATGGATTATCTGATGGATATTGATGGATATCCATTATCTGATGGATACTCTTGCCACTTTTCTCATCCATCTCTTTCTAAAAGAAACACTTGTCAGGGGTCCCCTGCATTCTTTAGGAACTGAGTCACATCAGTCTTAACTGAACAATCACTGGCAAAGCAAACATAACCAAATGATTAATATAGAACAATCAAGATTTAATTCTGAGGCTTATCAAAGAAATATGGACAATTTAACTATATAAGTCAAGAACAGATTTGGTTGTCTATAACAGTGGAGATCCAAACTAATAGAGGCTTAAGAAAAAAATTATTCACACAGTGTCTTAAAACAATAACCCTTTATTAGTGTATGAATCTAATTGTTTATTGGTTTTTATGGTCACAGCTGGACTTGTGTGTGCATCTTGCATTCAGTGGTTGAGTCAGACACAAGTTAGACTCATGGGAATGGATGGGTTTCCTACTATGTCTGGGATCTCAGACTTCTCTCTCTGCGATGGGAGAAGTTGACTGACTCAGCTGTATTCCATATTGCCTCTCAACCTGAAGTAGAGTCCAAGAGAGCAAGCAGAATTATGCACAACTCCCTATTACCTCACAACAAACCTCCCCTAAACTTACTTCTGTGAAACAACTACCATTTACTTAGCTTATAAATTTGCAAGGCAGTAATTTATGCTGGTTTCACCTGAACTCCTTCATTTACTGACATGCGGCTGTGTGATGGCTACATTAAGGGTGTATCTGAGGCTTGGCTGGGTAGCAGCTGGTAGCCCTCAGCTCTCTTCTACACAGTCTCATCAGGCAACAGACTGACCAGAGCTTGTGTTCATGGCAGAAGCAGGGATCCAAGACAGAAAGTAAAGGCATACTACCAGGCTTGAAATGAAACCCTAAACTAGAATGTGGCCATTTCTGCTTCACTTTGTTGGCCAAAGCATGTCACAAGGCCAGCCCAAGTGCAAGCAATGAGGAAATAGACTCCTTTTCCTTTTTCTTTTTGAGCAGAACTGCAAAGTCAGGTTGCAAAGACCATGAATTCAGGAAGGAGAACAGTTAAGGCCATTTTTGTGAACCAGTCTATCACTCTCCCGTCACCACTTTGCTGCTTTTAGTTTGTGATCCTTGTCTTTTCGGTCCAGTATAGGGGCCACTACATCCACATACAAGGCCGTGGATTGAGAAAACAAATAAAAACAGGTAACGTGCCAGATGTCTTTCAAGGAACATTCTTGGAAGCTGCTAGGTTATGCTTGCATTTACTTATAGTTGTCTAGAACCTAGTCACATGACCACACGACAGAGTCTAAGAAATGTAGTCTTCATTCTGAGTGGCCCAAGCACGAAAATATCTATTAATATGGACAAAGGGGCTAGGTATTATGGGACAACCATCTACCACAAAACACAAAATATATCAAGCAAGGAGGAAGGGGAAAAGGGTTAGCTATAGATAGCCCCACCAATAGTATCTGGTAGTTTTCTACAAATATTTTTAATTTATAAAAATTCCTTGAATAGAAGGATTCAAAAACAAATTCCCGCTAGGAAAGAAAATCCACATTAATTTTGTGAACTTCATTTTTTTCTTTCTCTATACTGGTATGAGCTACCTTTCACTAAATCAGACACAATAAATAATCCCTTTCTGCTCTGTTCCCAGCCTGGCTTGCACCTGGATAGGGTTGAATGTCCCAGATTTCAATTGCAGTCCACTTTGGAGAGGGATTCTGTTACATTATTTCTAAGGCAGTATAATAAAATGCTTGTCAAAAATCATATCATCAGAACTTCTTCTTGCATTCTCTTATTCTTTCCAGACTATTGAACCACAATATGGCTTTGGTGAATAGAGAAAAGTTCTGAAATTAGAGTATGTACTTATTACAATTTTCAAAATATCAGAAATCAGCTCTAATTAATTTAAGCAATTATAGGAATCTATTGAGAAGGGTAAGAGTTGCTCATAAGAGTTTTGAAAAGGCTAGAAGAGGACAGGGTAGGACCCAGTGGTGTTAAGGTGGAAGCTGGAGTCAGCTTCTGCTTCAGATACTTGCATCTGGACCTCTGGCTCTGTTGCCTGTAGCTACTCCCTACCATAACACTGACTTCTAGATTCCATAGCAACCACCCAGAAAGCTTCTTACTTGCCCAATTCCCTCAAGTCCTCCAGTTCTATAAGATGAAAGTTCCAGACAAAAGTGCTGGATCCGTCACTTTTAGGTCAGATGTCTGTGTCCGGTTGCCACAGCAATGGAGAGAAAAATATCTACCTCTTCCCTCAGTTTTTATAAAAAGATTTTGGGCAATTTCTCACCTGCCTTTAGATTTCTCTCAAGTAAGAATAATGATAGAGAACTAGGACTTTGGCTAAGTGATAAAGTACTTGTCTAGCATGTGCAAGGCCCTGGGTTTGTGCCTTCCCCTGAGAAAAGGAAGGAAGGAAGAAAGGAAGGAGGGAGGCAGAGTGGCACAGGTAGGAAGCCAGTCAGTTACAACAAATCCACCGCAGAGGCCGTGGCAGGTGTTGGAGAAGAGCAGGACAACTTCTTTCTGTTGCACAACTTCTTTCTGTTGTAAAGAAACAGTGAGTTAACCACCATATGTCTTTGGTGAATAGAGGAAAAACTCTGAAATTAGAGGACATACTTGTTGCATGGGAGTAGGGAAAATAAAATAATTTTATGTGTTTTTGAATATAAAAACTAATTTTCAGATTCCATGTGAGAACATACAAATCAGCTCAAATGATTCAAATATTTTATCTTTCTATCCTTGAATCAAACATTCAGTTAAATACACAGTACAAACATCATAACATATATTGTCACAGAACATAGCATTTGGATACCATATGTTGTTAAAGTAGGGTGAGAGATTATTTTAAATAGAACACTACTTACCAATAGAAAAAATTAAGAATGAGATTAGAATGGAAGTTTTCAGACATGTGAGGTATCAAAAAACGTTCTTTTTTTTTTTTTATACACTTTTAAGAAGCAACTAGGGGATTACTACACCCCAACAAGGGAGGAAAATAAGATAGGGAAAAAGCACAAAAACCAGGGAGAAATCTCTCCCTGAGTGTGGAAACTCCTAGGATGAGGGTGAAAGAAGATCCTGGGTCACAGTTGTGCCGCAGCCCTGGATAGCTACAGTTCACAATGAGGTCAAAAGATAGAGGCTCGCAGGTCTCAGGACTGGGGAAAATATACACATATGGATACATATATGTAAATATGTTGGGTGGTAAATCAGTGCTAGATACATAAAAGATAAAACAAGTGAAAAACGCATCAGTTTTTAGCTCAAAGGATGATAGAAAACTATATAAAAAAGGAACCATAATCATAGTCTACTACACAATTCTGTTGCAAACAATACATAATTAAAATAACACAAACATCAAACATTGATCTAATAAGAAGTTTTCATCAAAACCAAATGTCTGGGATTTGCTTCAAAATAGTATCATAGGGGAAGTGGGTGGGATGTGCATGGGATGTGGCCAGTAGAGCAGGATTAGCCACAGGTTAATAGTTGTTTGGACTGGGTGGTGGGTGCATTAGGGATTATTATATAATATCTTTTTGTGGCAATGTTCAAAATTCCCCCAAATAAAAATGCTTTAATTTAATATTATTATGCCATAAAAAAGGATAAACTAGAGACATTTGTAGGTAAATGGATGCACCTTGAGAGAATACTCTCAGGTGAAATAAATCAGACACTCAAGCGTGCACATCGAATTGTTTCTCTGATATGAGAAACCGTAACTGTAAATAAGAACAAAGATGTATAATAGATATTACATTAAAAAAAGATAGTATTCAAGAGAGAGGAGAAGTAGATAGGGAGAAGGGAGAAAAGAAGGGAAAAAGAAAAGAAAGGAGAAATGGAAAAATGGAAAAATGGAAATAAACCTGCTGCAAATAGAGAAGGGTGGGGGAACTGAAGGGAGGAGTGGGGAAGGGGGGGAAACCAAGATATATCATGTACAGGTACAAAATAACCATGCTGAATGTGATCATTATGTATATAATGCACCAATACATGTTCTTGGTAAAAATTTTTTTTAATTATTATTATTTTTCAATACTGGCTATCAAAGCAAGGGCCTCACTCATGCTAAGTAATCACTCTATAACTGAGTTACACACCAGCCCTTACAATATTTTTTTAGATGATATATCAGAAAAATATGAGAGAGATGAGGTGAAGGCAGGATCATAAGGCAGGGAATCCTCATAATTCATAGTAAAAAGCTAATAGATAATGCCTGAAACTAAAAACTCAGACAGTAGCTGAATATGTATACTATTTAGAAATATGGCTATAAATACCAGATGGTAAAACTAAGAGATAAAATGAGGGGCCCTGGAGAGAGGGAATCAGACAAATAAAGTGAGCCTGCAGTTTTCCAGGGCTAGCCTCGTAGAACAATCTGACTTTTAAAGCTACGTCTCTGTATATCTTTTTATTTTTATTAGACCATAATGTTTATTAGTGCATAATGTTTATATTAAAATATTAATACTCAAGTAAAATAAGTTTTTAAAAGGAAGATAAAGAAAGCGGAGTGACTAGTCTGAAAAAGAAGTTCCTTGCTGTGCGCGTTGGTGAGCACTCTCTGGGCTGACTAGGCAGACTTGCTGGGTGGAGCAAGGGGCAAGACTGAAATCAGCATGAACTGGACTCAGCCCACAGAAGTTTCCCAAGCACTACTCAAAGTATGCATTAAAGCTAACAGTGAGAAAGGCGAGTAGGTGATTATAATAAATATGTCCCTGAAAGACTAATTACTACTATCACAAGCTATACTTATAAACTCATTTTCTAGCTTTGAAAAAATGAAATCTGCTACACTTTCCTGAACCTCTCTCAGTCTTTTTTCTCTTGCCAGAAAGAAGGAAGTTCCTGCTGATGATGCCACTCTTTTAAACCATTTTTGTGTGCTAGTCTATCCTTTTTCTTGTGGCCTGTCAGATAATTTTAGCTTCAGATATTATTCAACGTATTTAATAACTGATATGGCATACGCTTCAATCAATTAGAAGGAACCTCGGCCGTAACACAGAATGGGGGTCTCCAGGCTGCCTGCCAGGTCAGGCATTAATTCCTCAATTATGGAACTGTGTGATCTTGAGGGTCCCATGGGAAGCCACAGAAAGAGCAGAGAACATGTAGGAGACTAGAAACACCAGCTATTTCCCCACTTTTACAAACATATTTCAATATTCCTAATAAGGCTTATCTGTACTCCTACAAGTCAGCTGAGTATAAGCTCCGACTCAGGATTCTCCGCACTCAGCAGCTAGGCTGAAATGCGAATTACCATATTCAGTACAAGTCAAAATCAACTAAAGTTTGCATCTGCTTGAGAACAGCACCAGGGGTTTTAGTAGTATTACCAGGATGTAGCATTGGGAGGAAGAAATAATGACCCCTCTTTGCTTAACAACCTATCACCGATGCTTACCAGGTGGCTGAATGGCACAACATCTTTCTGGTATTCACTGGTGTGTCTTTTGTCTTCATCCTACTCTCTCCTTGATGCCTACATTCCTCCCACTATCCATCACTGAGTTGTCTCTGTCCTGTGCTGAATCTCCATTCCCCAGGATAACGCCAGGCAGGAGGAGGTGCTCAATGAATGAATCAATCAATGGTTTCTAAAAAATATGAAAAGAATCTCATGGAGAGAAAAGATGTGACAGGGGAGCTGAAGGTGCTCCCTGAAACTCTGATACCATCCAGAAAGGGGCCACTCCATGTATGGAAACTGTGCTACAGGACAGAGCCCTGGGATCCCAATTCTCTTTACAAATGCCAAGAATGTACAAGTGGAAGAGAGTCTTAGCAGGCGTGTTAAGAAAAAGACAGTGGGGATTGGGTTGGGCTCAGTGGTAAACTGTCTTCTTAGGGCTTAGTGCTCACAAGGCCCTGGGTTTGATCCTCGGGACCCAAAACAAACAATCAAATAGCCAAAACTGAGGTTAGGGACTTCGCTCAAGTGGTAGAGCAAGCACAAGGCCCTGAGTTCGATCCCCAGCACCAAAAAGAGAAAAAAAAAAAGTAAAAACCCAAGACAACAACCAAAAAACCAGATAGCCAAAACCAAGGAAAGGCTAGTGGATAGTTAACATTTTTGCCTTCTCAGTCCTATCTGCCAACTGCACTCAGTTCATTTTGACAGGGAAAGGAAATTGCTCTGTTCTTAAATAAGCATGACTGCCTTATTCTCATCCCGACTTGCTTCGTCGAATCCTGCCCAACCTAAATAAGAACCTCACCCTACAACCCTCTCAGCCACCTTTCATACTCCATCCTCTTGAACGGACTTGTCTATGGATTTACAATTTGCCAAATTTTGTTTAATGCTTTTATTCTTCTCTATGCCTACATCCAACTGTCTTAGATGCTAAATTCCAGGAAAGCAGAGAATGCATCAGAGTAAATATTCATTCCAAGTGCTGGTTACAACTGCATACTTCATAGATTTTTAAAAATAGTCATATGAGTGATCTTGTATTCTGAAACATAAAGTTTGAACAATTATTCCTTCTAAAGATTGAGATTGCTCTGTTTGTGTTGGTTTTTAATATTTAAAAAAATTTAATCTGCACATAATAATTGTATATACTTATGGTGTACAAACTAGGATTCTTCATCTAGAATTCGTAAACTTGGGCTGGAAAAATTACATGTTTTTTACTACCTCTACCAGAAATTCTAGTAATTTATTCAATTCTTAATGCAGGCAACAACCCACAAAAGTGTATGAGCTTTGTTACCAATAAAAATCACAGATCTTTTTTTATTACATGAAGTTGCCATAGACAGTACAAAATAATGTTCACACTGATCACTATTTCAGCATCATACGAGAATGTACATATTACAATAAAAAAGTTACAGTAGTTATTAGACTTGCCACCAAATATTGCTACTTGATGTGTTAATAAAGAACAAATACTATAAATTTGTCTTTTAAAATATATTTCAATAACTATTTTCAATATGATTTATTTCCCTTGAAGTTCTAAGTAGTTTATTTTATTTTTCAAAACATATTCCGAGAAGCAGTTTATAAGCTCACACTGTCAGAGGGTTTCAATAAAAAAAGTAAGTATCTCCTGCTTTATGTAAAGCAGTTTACATAATTGTTAATCATTGCAATAGCCCTGTGGGTTAGACATCATTATTCATCGTGGTAGAGAGGAGAGTTCTGAGCATTAGAAAGATCAGTACCATGCCCCAAATCATTCAACTGAAAGGCAGCAGAGCTGGGCTTAGTCTGACTCCAAAGTCAGTCCTTAACCATATAATACAGCACATCTTCTGAGGACAATATAGCACAGTATTGTGAGGACTGTGCAAATTCTTTTATGGATTATGATAGGATTAATTTCTGGTGTGAGATGAGCTGTTTTAAAGTATTTTTGGCATTTTACTAATATTTAAAACTTACATTTTCTGGGCTGGGGATGCAGCTCAGTGGTAGAGCACTTGACTAACTTACACAATGTCCTGGATTTAATCCCTAGCACTACAAAACAAACAAATAAAAAATATTTTCTGATTACAGAAGTAATACAGGCATAAAGTGGTGAAACAAAGCAGAATCACAGAATCTTCTTCCATTAATATCTAATGAAATAAATAAAAATTTAGTCTAAATTTCAGACAGCCAATATTAAACTCCTGTGATGTAACAGAAACTATTCCATGTTCAGGGGCTTCAGCAATGTGTCAAAACGAAGTCCCTGCTTTAATCTAATTTAATACCAGCTCCAAATTCATCCAGCAGCAACCAAACATGGAAAGAGAAATAGCCTTATGGAAAAACATTGGTTTTTCATGAAAGAAGACTCTGGTATGATGAGGTACAGTCAGACTCCAAACCTGTCTCCACCTCCCAGCAGCGGTACTAAGTATGAAAAACGGGAAGGAAATCCCAGAGATTTCTTCTTAAAGATGACTGGGAGGTCAATTAGGCAACCTTAGTAGGTCCTAGAAAGGACCTCATGTATTTAGCTCCTCCATGCCTCAACAGGACCTCTGTAGAGGCCACAATTGTAGATAGATAGATAGATTGATATCGATATGCGTATAGTCACACACAGTCCGTCTCAGCATTTGCCGCTGAAAAACCCATTCTGCAACAGTTACTGATAAAATATCTAATTATAAGGATTCTCTTTCTCCTGAGAGCCCTGAATGATCCCGAGATTTTGGGGATCAGAAAGAAGGTCAGCGTTACTCTGAAGCACAGTGAAAGTGGAATCGAGGAGGATGGGCTGGTAGGAAAGTGATGTGTAATGAGAATAGAGAGGTGGAAGATGAGCAGGTTATCTTAGGCTCTGTAATTCCACAGAACCTAAAAATTGAATTAGGTTTCTTTCCTCTTGGATTAGAAAATATTCCAGAGCACATTTTGTGGGTGAAATCAAGGGCTCTCAGATAACTCTGGTGGGAGAACAAAAAGGCGTAATGGAGGGGGATTTGATGAGATCTGCTAAAAATACACATGCAATTATCAAGTATTCCCAATTCATGGAATTCACCATGAAGATGTGAAAATATGAAAAATGCAACAAGTTATTCTTCATACATTATTTATAATAGCAAAATATTGGAAACTGGCCTAAGTGCCCATTCTTAGATGATTGAGTAGTAAACACTAGTGCAGGTACACAACAGAGTTTCATGCAGCTGTTACAAGATGAAGGTGCAGATGCAGACACAGGATACTAAGATGAAAAAGGTCTTTGCATTCTGATATGGAATGATTTCTGGGATATTTGTTAAGTGTAATTCAAGGGGCAAATCAGAATAGATGAAATGCTAACTCTTACGTAAGAAAGAAGGGAAAATAAATATGTGTATGTGCATTTATTTTTTCAAAAACAAAAATTCAGTCCAAAAAAGCAGAAGAAAGTTGTTTGATATAGAGTTGAAAGGGAAAGACATGAGAATGAGACTTTCTTAAGTACAGCTTTTTACGTGGTTTTGACTTTTAGACTATGTAAATATTTTAAGTCTTAAAAATAAAGTTAAACACTGTGGTAGATACTGAAATGCGCCACTCAGGCCCTCTTTTAAGGAAGCACAGGCTACCCAGCTGTGGGAAGTGTGGACAGGGACAGTTTCCAGCTGTCAGCTCTTTTATGCAAAGTCACACACTTCCTAAAGGCAACCACATCCTGTGAGTAAGGGAGACAGTGGCACAAATGTTCAAAGCAGGACAACTTTGTTGGGCAATATTCCAGAATTTTTACCAAGTTGCTCAAAGTTTTTTATTGCCCATATTTCAGTTGTTTCCCTCCCTTTTCCTAAGTCATGTTTCCGCTCACAAGTCTTCCTTTCACAAGTCTTAGTCTTTAGTCTTGCATCCTAATCTCTGTTGCAGCATCTGCTTCTGAAATACCATCGGTAGCAGTTGCAGCCATGAGCTGGCTGGCAGTGGGGACACCTTCACAGGTGGTAGGTAGGGCATAGGCAATCCCTGGCACAAGTTTACTCTGGTAAAGAGTTGGAAGAGTGTACCAGTGAAAGGAAATGCATTAGAGAGTGTTCTGTATCCCTTCTCTGTCTGAGGAGTATTGAGGAAATAGTAGCTCTACAGATAACAGTATTGTGCAGTATTGTGTAGCTATTGTTGCCATTGATGCCCTATAGGAAGATAGTAAAGAGCTGAGGCCCGGTAATAGACAATCAAACAGTCACTGAAAGCCAAAAGACCTCTGGGTTTACATAAGGACAGTGGAAACAGTTGGGGTTCAAGTTCAGCATTTGATAGTAGATGAATTTTAAAGAAAGTTGATGATCCACAAGGTAGGGTCTGTTATTCTAAAGTCAGCTCTCTGGTAAAAACAAAACAAAACAAAACAAAAAAACCTAGGCAATGGATTTTGGAATGGACACATCCGGACCTGTATATACATGTATAAAGATATAAAGAGAGGAAGGACCTTACAACACCACAGCAAGTAACCATAGTGGTGATTTTCCTACTCTTTCCCTAGAGAGATTTAGGATCATCCTTTTGGATTACTATGAGCTAGAGACAGAAAGTATCAGACCTTTAAATCAGTGAGGAATCCTATGTCAATGTTGATACTGAAATATAGAGTCCAAAGCATCATCACGGATCCCTGTTGGAGTAAGAACCAAATTAAACCGAGGTAACAGAGTCAATATCAACACTGAGTTCTCTGAGTCCCTAGTCATGCCCGTTGGTGATTTCCTTAGTCCTAGAATTGAGACTCAAATACTTGGCAGTCAGTAGAGTTTTCACTTTGGTGTCTTGGTCTGTGAATAAGAGTAGAGCTGACCAAGTGGAACTGAGACTACCACAACCTTGAGAAGACAAAAGATAGGAAACTCGATATTGTTTCCCAGGAACAGCAAAAATTAGTGCTGCCTGTAAGAATCAAAATGAATAAACACTTCTCAGAAGAAGTACAAATGGCCAGTAGACACATGAAAAAATGTTCAACATCTCTGGCAATCAAAGAAATGCAGATTAAGACAACATTGAGATTCCATTTTACTACAGAAAAAATGGCTATCATGAAAAAAAATGCTGGCAAGGCTGCAGGGAAAAAAAACACCTTTCTACATTGTTGATGGGAATGTAAACTGGTAAGATCACTATGGAAATCAGTAGGGAAATTCTTCAAAAAATTAAAACTCGAAATTCCATTTGACCTGACTATTCCACTTGGTATCATGCCAAAAGAATTAGAGACATCTTATTACAGTGATCCATGAATACCCATGTTTATAGCACCACAACTCTTAAGAGCTAAAGCTTGCAAGCAGCCTATATGTCCATCAACAGATGAATAGATAAAGAATATGTGGTATTTACATACTGGAGTAGTACTCTGCCATAAAGAAAGATAAACTTGAGTCATTTGTAGGAAAATGGGTGTACCTTGAGACCTTAATGTTAAGCGAAACAAATCAGATGCACAGGCTTAAATATTGAGTAATTTTTGTTATCTGAAAAACCCAGAAGATAAATAATTAAAAAAAAAAGATAAATAGGTAATAGAGAGAGATGGATTATCTCAAAGGAGAATGGGATCCAGAGACAGAGAGGTGGGGAAGTAGAGGAGTGAAAGGAGAACAGAAGGAACTAATATATGTTATGTACACGTACCCACTCCCCCAGACGAATGTAAGCATTACATACTGCAAACATGTACTATTAAAAAACGTTAAAAAAAACTTGCAAGGATACAGCAGCAATGGTACCCATCCTTTTAATTTACCAGTTTGGGTCCCACGGAAACTGAATGAATCCTAGAAGACACCTGAACTGCCACAAGCTCAACCACTAGCTACCATGGCAGATGTCGTGTCTTTGCTAGAGAAGATTAATATAATCTTATTTAAATGGTGGGCAGCCACTGGTTTAGTGAATATGTTCTTTTCTATCCTGATCAGGATACAGAACAGTTTTGCTCCGGACCGCTTAACTTTCCCCTTATCTGTCATAGCCCACAGAATGAGATCTGAGATCCCACAGAATGTCACATTAACCCATTACATGGATTGCATCGTGTTAATAAAGTTACACAACCTAGAAATGACTGGTGTGCTGGAGGCCTCAGTAAGACGAGTGATCTAAAGGGTAAGGATAAACCCTGCAGAGTTTCAGGGGCCCCATATGTCTGTAAAACATTTAAATTTTTGGTGATCAGAGTTGTGTTGGGAAAATCGCCTCTAAAGTAAAAGACCAGGTATTGCCTCCTTCTGTGAAAAAGAAGTACACCAACTGGTAGGCTTTGGGTTATGGAGACACCATACTCTATATCTAGAGGTACTTCTCTGGCCCATATAGTGAAAGATGTGGCTGTCAGCTTTGCACACAGTCCAGAGTAAGAAAGGGTTCACTTTATGGTGTTTGGGTGTTGCTAGTATAAAAGGGTGCTGTGTGGAGTTTGTAGCAAGCCACAGAAAGAAAATCAGAGAAGGATCCTTGGACTTCTGGAGCAAGACCTCACCATCTGCTGCAGACATGATGTACCTGGAATGTTATTTAGGCCAAGCAGAGATGGAAACCATGCATGTGTTTCTCATGAACAGCAAACGGTCAAAATCAAATTCATAAAATTGAGCACTCCAGCCACAATTCTCCATAAGACAAAAGTGGTGCACTAAGATTGAGCATGATTAGGGTTCTAGGACACAAAGCAAGCTGCATGTGCAGGTAGCCCAGCCTGCCGTGCAACATACCGTGTTGTACCAAGCATCCCTCTCTTGGATGAAGGGGGAGCAGAAAGACTGTTCTTGGCATTTAGGTGCATCAGCTTCGTGTGTGAGCGCAAGCTGAGATGAAGCCCTGCTGCATTATAGGCTCATTCAGAGGTGACCTTGGCCTGATGAGAGACAGTCCTCTCATGACCAGAGCCACAGAGACACGGAAGTCTGTGGTAGGTGAACGTGGGTAGACACACGGAAGTACATGCGAAGCATGAAGATTTTTGTATTACAACTGAATGCCCAACAGAGAGCATCTGCTGTGGAAAGCAACTGAATGGACAGCATGATTTGGACAGCAAATGTCCACTGGCCTTTTTCACTGCCTACCTAATTACTGGTACAACAGTGTAAGTGTCAGTATAAAGTTGTGAGGTAAAAACATGTTGAAGTGGGGTGTAGCTCAGCATAGAGGGCTTGTCTAGCAGATCCAAGGCCCTGAGTGTGAGCCACAACACCACAGAAAGTAAAAAATAAAATACGTTTGTTTCCGATCTATGATGACTGAAATGTCCTAGGAAAAATTACATTCCAGTGACCATGAGCACATATAGTTGTCAGATATTGATTTTTAAAACACCAATTCCCATTAAAAGGAAGCAGGGCTCATTGGACAAATGGCTGATTCTAATTTGGGACAGGAAAAGTAGAGGCTGAGCCTGAAATATATTTTTTTTATAGCAAGAAAGCACATGAAAGTCATAGGATCCAGCTTGATGGAATTCTCTCCAATCAAACTTGGGATATTTGAATATCAAAATGAGTAATAATTTAAATAAATTATAGCACACTGAATAAAAAGACAGTTATTATGTCATTTTAAAAAATGAACAGAAAGGGATAAACCCCTATCTAAAATAGAATACCAGCTCATAGATAGAGTTGGAAATGATAAATACGAAAATCACCATTTTGCAACCACTAATTAATATAGGTTAGTCTCATTAACAAATCCTAAAAAGGATGGGTAAAAACTTATTGGGAAGCAGCATATCCAGTTTCCAAACATCATCCTGCAGATAACTTATCCATCACGAAGAAGTGTGAAAACGTGTATTTTCGTAATGGAGAATTAGTATTCACCATCATAATCAACCAAACTCCCTCATCAATACTGGAGATTTCCTTTTGCCTTTTATTTCTGTTATACTGAGGATATGTAATCTATACTATGCTCTTGCCAGAATGTCTAGCCCTAGTCTACCACGAGAAAATAATAAGGTAAATTCCAATTACGGGATGATTTACAATCAAACAAGTTTTCCATGAAAGACAAAATAAAATTTGGGTAAATTTTTTTAAATGAAAGAAGACTAAAGAGTTATGATAACCAAATGTAATACATGATCCATGATAGGATACTGGGTCATAAATGAAAGCAAAACCAGAATGAAACAGCAAGAAGGTATGTCTGGGGACAGTTCGAGAAAACTGAGTATTGGTTGTTACGTTAGATAAAATTATTGTGTTACTGTTAAATTTCTTGTGCATGATAATGGTACTGTGTTGATGTAGTAGAATGTACTTATTCTTAGGTGATACTTATTCAAATATTTAGGGATAACATTTCTCCCTGAGAAATAAAGGGAATGTGGCAAGATGTTAACGATGGGGTAAGTCAGTTTGAAAGATAAATGAGTGATAATATTATTATTTGTTCAATTTTCTGTGGGTTTGAAGTTTTTCAGAATAAAAGGTTGGGGCACAAAGCTACTAATACATTCTTTCCCTGAAGAACTACAGGGAGATAATACACAAACATATTCAAAGATTAAAAACCTTTTATACACTCTCGAGAAAAGGGCTTGATTCTGAAGACCCGGGGACTTTAGTTGGTTTCTTGTCTTTTTTTTTTTTTTTCCTATATTACTCATAGTTCCAATGTTAGAGCCACCAGAAGGGTTAGGGTTGCAGGTTGCTTTTTTTCTTTAAAGTTGTGTGGCAAGGTCCTTCTTTCATAAGCCCTAAAAATATTTCCAAGATATCAGTAATGCATGAACTAGTTGTTGGCGACAAATTATTGGTATTTCAGCATTTCTTAAGGGTTTATAATGATGCAATTAAATTTTAGAAACATGTAGAGCTTTCTGTAGACAGGAAAGAAAACATGATATATTCAGCATCCAATATGATTTTCTCTGATTGTATAATCATATCCTCATCATTAACTTTTCTTTCTCAACAGATCTAGGTGAAATCAATGACATAACAACCTGCAGGCTCCGGGAGCAGGCATGTATGTACTACTGTATTCCACGGTAAGGAGACGGGCACTTTTTGAGGAAAATGAAAAACTCTTTATAGTTTGTCAACTATCCCACTAGTTTTCTGTGCTTTTTCCTGGGGTAAAATATTTTTTAAATATTATACATTGGCCTTGATAATTCCTATTGCATTCCTTTCATGTTGTTGTGGACAACAGCTTTCTTTACTGTCTTACGTCTCTCATTACTGAGACAAAAGAGCCATCACCCAAAGTTAAAGGAGGAAAGGTTTATTTGGGCTCACAGTTAGTAGAGGTTTCAATCCATAATTAGCTGGCTTCAAAGGACAGTGGCATGACAGAGGGGCATTGCAGAGGAGAAACAGTCCATGGCAGGCAGACCCCAGGACCAATGGAACAGATTAGAAGATGAAGAAACATGTCCAAGCACTCTCAGTAACCTCATCTTTGACAAAGAGGCCAAACAACCTCACTGGAAGAAAGATAGCCTCTTTAATAAATGGTGCTGGAAAAACTGGCTCTCCACATGCCGAAGGTTAAAACTAAACCTGTATCTTTCCCCATGCACTAAGATAAAAGCAAAGTGGATCAAATCTAAATGTTAAAACAGAAACACTAAATCTGCTGGAAGATATAGGTAGACCTCTTGAAAACATAGGTGTAGGCAAAGACTTTATGAACAAATCCCCAATTGCCCAGGAAACATCGCAAAGAATCAACAACTGGGATCTAATCTTATTAAAAAGCTTTTGCATGCCAAAGAAACTACCAACAGAGCGAAGAGACAACCCACAGAGTGGGAAAAATTTTTTGCCAGCTATTCCTCTGACAAAGGACTAACATCTCGAATATATAAAGAACTCAAAAAAATCAGATCCCCCAAATTTAAAGACCCAATCCAAAAGTGGGCAGATGAAATGAATACACACTTCTCAGATGAAGAAGTAGAAACACCAAACAAACATATGAAAAAATATTCAACATCGCTGGTCATTCTAGAGATACAAATTAAAACAACCCTGAGATTCCACCTCACTCCACAAAGAATGGCTATTATCAACAAATCAGTCAATAACAAATGCTAGAAGGTCTGTGGAGAAAAAGGAACACTTTTCCGCTGTTGGTGGGAGTGTAGACTGGTACAACTGCTATGGAAATCAGTGTGGGGACTCCTCAGGGAACTAGGACTAGAGGATCCATTTGACCCAAGTATTTCCCTTCTTGGTATCTTCCCAAAAGAATTAAAAGCATCAGACCACAGCGATACATGCACACCCATGTTTATAGCAGCACAGTCTGTAATAGCTAAATGTTGGAAACAGCCAAATGCCCATCAACAGCAGAATGGATAAAGAAAATGTGGGGACTTTTTATACAATAGAGTACTACTCTGCCATAAAGAATGATAAGCTTGAGATATTTTGAGGTAAATGGATGCATCTTGAGACCATACGCTTAAATGAAATAAATTGGACACACGTGTTTAAATACTGCATTGTTTCTCTGGTGTGAGAAACTGAAAGTGTAAATAAAGACTAAAATGTATTATATTGGTTTTAAAGGGAAGAAAGTGTCCAAACAGGAAGGGGAACAAGGGAGGGGGAGGGGGAAAGGGACAGAGGGACATGAGAAATAAGAAATAGAAGAAAAAAATGGAAACAAACTTTTGTGAATAAGGAGAGAGGAGGGGTGATGGGAGGGGAACAGGAAAAAAAAAGCAACAAGGTATATCATGTACAGGTACAAATCCCCTATGATGAATGTTATCACTATGTACATCTAAAATGTACCATTAAAATAAAATAATAATTTTTATATGAGCATAGAGAGCTCTGCAAAACATCAGCTGAATTTACTGGGACATTGCAATGGATTTATATGTTAAATATAACTTATACTATTCTAAATTGAAAGATTATGAGCATGGCTATCTCTCCACTCTCCACTTCCATCTTTTACATCCTTTTCATTACTTGTCATAAACTTTTACATTCTTTTATTCATGACTAGCTTTTGTTAGTTTTGTAAATGCTGCCCCAGTTTCTATTATATTTCAAGATGGATCTGGTTAATGAACACACATTATGGCATATGTACAGTGTAAAAAACAAAAACAATGCTTTCGAAAGGAATGTTTTTTTTGTGCTAAGGATCCCCGGCCCCAGGAAATTCATTTATGTAGTAGACTCATGTTTGCAAAATGAAGACTTTTTAAAATCTTTATTTGCATGTATATCTCTCTCCTTCCATGAAGAGTCTCACATTCAACTCTATTTCCTCATTTTTATTCTTCTCAGGATCACCATTTCAGCTTTCCTTTCCCTAGTATTTAAAAAATGTCATTTGGACCAGGGGTGTGTAACTCAGTGGTAGAATATACACTTAGCACATTCAAGGTCACAAGTTTGATCCCCAGAAGGAAAAAATGCTAACAAAGACAAAAACAAAACCAACAAACAGGTATCTTTCAATGAGACCAAAATGATATGGAATTTTGTATAGCCTCAATGTTTACATATATTTAAACTGTTTCTTTCATTTGGATTCTTCTCAAAGCTGATATTTATTTCTCAACTCAAAAGAGCGGGGCTTTCAATATATTTTCAGACCCCAAATTATGTAACCTGATTTTGTCATATTGCTAATGTTTGTTTCAGCTGCTAGGGTGATAATCAGCTTATATAAACTGAAATGAAGGATGTTATAACTTTTGTTTACTGTAAGAAGTACTATTATAGTTTAGGGAGAAAGTGGCACTGGATTGGTTATGATAGCTATATGAATGGGGCAATAATGCAATTACATGTTATTGCAGTAGAGATGAAAACATGATTACAGTTTAAGAAAAACAAGCATTAGGAAATTATATCCTTGTGTATAGTAACAATACATGAATTATAATATTTTATTTTAATGAATATACTACCATTTTGATTTTTGATCTTCACATTACTTAACGTGTGCCATAGAACTGTTTTTAAGATTTGTAACTGTTCCTGCAGAGTTTTGGTAATAATGCAGTGGTAGGGTGCCCAACTTTTAAACCAGACTTGAACAGAGGAAAAAAAACATAGTTCCAGAATAATAAAATTGGGGACATATGTACTAACCGAAACATATTTGTTTCATGTGATTTATAGAGTGAAGAAGGTCGTCGACCTTTGCTTGTGACTTAAACTATTTTGATTCTGATAAACGGAAATGATGGAAAAATTAAGTCAAATTTAGGGAACCTATAATTTTAGTTTGCATATTTATTAATTCATCAAAAATAGAACTAATACTATAGATTTTCTTTGTCTAGCTAAGTTCTTTTTCAAGTCTATCTTTAAAATATCTATTTTCCAAAACCTTACACTTTCTCACCAATAAATTATATTTATATTTCCCCTGCTTCTTTTTGTTGCAGATGATGAAAAGTTCATCTCTCACTTGTAATTGCATTTTTCAGTTCTGACTATGGAATGTAAGTCTATTTTGAAATATTCATCTCTCTTGGCTTTTGCTCTTTTTTTTTTGGTGTGTGTGTGTGTGTGTGTGTGTGTGTGTGTGTGTGTGTGTGTGTGTATTTGTGTGTGGTTTCCTTCCCATTTCCCTGCCCACTTTGTCCACTCAGGCCAACTTTTTTTCTACCCCTTTGATAAGTGCTGGAGGGTGATACTGCTCCGTCCTCAGTCCAGAAATACCCTCTAACATCATGCTCCATTTCCTGTCTGGATGATCCAGTCCACCCTTTCATCTTTAGTTATCAACAACAGGCATGTGAGTAGCAAAATGAAACTAACTAAAAATCAAATAAATGAAAAAGTCACATTTGTATTTAAGTGCACACAAGGAGTATGAAAAAACTAAATTCTGAGAGGGACAAGCTCTCATGAGTGAGCTGAAACTTGACCTGCTTCTATCCTGAGAGCAATTTGCCACATAGTAGAAGAGCAAATACACTACAGGCAAAATGTTGCTGGGATGAGGAGAAACCAGTCATTTTTTAAAAATGTATATATAACTCTAGGGTAACCATTAAAATATTTTAAAGGTATAATTGATGTTATAAGAGAGTAGATAGGTCTGGGGATTTAGCTCAGTGGCTAGAGTGCCTGCCTGGCAAGCACAAGGCCCTGAGTTCGAGCCCCAGCACCACAAAAAAAACAACAACAACAACAAAAAAAAACAAAGAGAGTAGATAGAATGTAATCATTCAAAATGCTCAATATTAGAGAAGGCAGAAAAAGAGGGAGAAATGAAACAAACACAAATCAGTATTTTAAAAGTTACTAATGTGATGACTGTTAATAGAACTATAGCAAAAATCACTTTAAATGTAAACGATCTTAAAACTCTGGGGGAAATACAGAAAAAAGGGAAGAATAAGAAGGGGAAGAAGAGTAGGAGGACAAGGAGAAGGAGGAAGAGAAGGGAGTAGAAATAGTAATTTTTGATAATAAATCATAATATGACTTTTGGCATACAACTCTGAAGGAGTTCAAAGAATTAAGTAATATTGATACAATAAAACTTCTTTCTTCCTCCTTTTATTTGTTTATGTGATCATGGTTTCTCAGAGCCCACATCAGTACAAATGAGCTACAGAAAAAAAAAATCTCTTCTTTAAGCAATTAATAAAATTCATCTAGATATACATCAATTAACTGGAATAAACACCTCTTTTTAATACGGTGTATATTTCCAGTATATTTTACTTCTTGTTTAGCAAATTTTTATCAGCTTATAAAATAATTATTTTAGTTAATTGACTTTCTCTAATAATTATAATTTAGTCCATAGGAACAAGTGAAGTATTACAGTAAATTCTATGTATATTTATTTATATATTTTGTTGCAATAAAAAAGGTGATCAAGAAGGTAGGCATAATAATACGCACCTGTAGTTCCAGCTGCTCAGGAGGCAAAGCCAGCCTAGGCAATATAGTGAGCACCCACCTCAAAAAAGGGATCAATAAAATACTCCAAAATAGAAGGTACTGTATCAGTCAGTGTTTGCAAGGAAATAGATTTAACACAGGACACATAAATTTATAGGATTACTTATAGTATTCACCCAAAAAGTTAAACGTAGAAGAGTGCAAGAGATTTGCCCAGGAGCTAGAGACCTGAAGAATCCTGCCGAGGGCCTGAATCCCACGGCAATGTCCCCGTCCAGTCCAGCCAGAGGCCTGGAGCCCACAACAATGTTTCATCCAAGCCCTTATCAGGGATCTGCACCGGAAAGGCCCGAGGGCCAGTAGTGGAAGCTACAAGGTCCGTGCCAGAAGGCCAAGGGATCTGCACTGGAGCCAGGAAGCAACACTCAAGACAAAGGCGAAGACCAGAGATCCCCTGAAGAGAACAGCAGCCATTCCTGGTGACAAGGAGGACCTGAGCTCCTCCTCCAATGAGAACAGCTGAGTTTATATCAGGAAAACCAGCTGCAGCAAAGCTTATCCTGGGAAATCAGCAGCATGCAATCTTCCCCTCCTGGTCTCCTTTATGCCATTCGAGCAACAAGCCTCAGGTGGGTCTTCCATGCCCAGAGTCATGCTGACTCAGATCAGCGGGGCATTCCTGCTCCTGTTGACCGTAATCCATTCACCACAGCACTAAGTATGCATTACTTTAGTATAACATTCTGCAGGGGAATGGTATAATATTTGTAGCTATTAAAGAAGAGCTTATGCATTATTACCTTTAAATGAATGGTAGTGGTTATAAATGACTACAGTATTAAAATCTCATTGAATAGTTTTGAAAAGGTGATGTTAAAGTTCAATTGTAAATTTTCAATATTTATAAAAATCTTTACCGCATTTTTGGTAAAGTTTTAAATTCATGATGAAAATTGAAGATATTACTTTGTTAAAGAAGTGAAGGATGTACCATCTCAAAATATGCCAAATTAACATATCAATTAACAAAGGTGAAATTACTTGAGCACCTGTAGCTGCAGAAAGGGCCATTTGGCCTGTCCTTTCACACACACAGCAAGCCATAAAGATCCTTTTGGGAAGGATGTCCCTCCCCTGTGAACACAGGAAAATAGCCTTAATCACCCCAGACTGGTAACTGGGGCTGTAATGAACCTGAATAAATAGGTTGGTTGAAATAACCTTTATCTTCCACTAACTTTAACAACCTGCCCCACCTTATATCTTTTAGTGACATCACTAGAATTTACTCCAGACCAGAGATTATTTTGGCCTATCATTCCTTCACAAACTTACTGTTTGTTTGTTTTTTCTATAAAGTATAAAAGCATCTTGCTTTTGTCATTTCTTTGGACTTCTTCACTCAGATGTGAAGATTCCTATGTATATTTAAACTTAATAAAGCTTGTATGCTTTTCCCCCGTTAATTAACCTTGGATTAACTTGATTCCTGGATCATGTCAGAAGGTCTACATAGGATATAAGAGGGTGGAAGGTAGAAAGAACTCTCCCTCCTCTACAGTGAGAAGGAGTATGGTGTTTTCCAACGTCTTCCTTTAGGGAGCACACAAACAAAAATGTTTGAAAACTACTGACCTGGATTTAGCTGACTAAATTGACCTGACCTAGCTCAGAACCTGAAGGTAAATCCCAAAGAGAATATATGGGCAAGGGGAGGAAAATACAATACCTGAAAGGTGACCTAGAAGCTTGAAACAGCCTTTAACTAAATACCTACTGGACAAGACAGAGGACAGCCTGAACCACAAATATAATGAGTCTCATAGAGATATAAAGCATTGTGCAAAACAAATTGGATATGTTTTTTACTTAAATCCTTCAGTGGCTTCCTTTTAAATTTAATTTAAATTCCAAACTTCTTATCACAGATGACGATCCTGATATTAAAATCTGGCATCTGGACCAGTGGCATTAGTGTTATTTGGGAATTTGTTGAAATACAAAATCTCATATCCTATTCCAGACCTTGAATCAAAATCTGTGTTTTAATAAGATCCCCAGGCAACTTGCATGCACATTAAAGTGTGAGGTGCCCTGATGTACATAATCACAAATGAATGATTTAGTGCAGTAATAGCTAATGTATTTATTTTAGCTCAGAGCCACCGTATGCAAGATTTGAGGCTTAAAATTAAAATGCAAGATTCATCTAGGACAATGCCTCCGAAACACCCAAGTACTTTTCTTATCTCATAAACCTTATCCTCCTCATACAATCTCTCCTTGTTTGCTGTGTCCCAGCCAAATGGATCGTCTCTCAACTCTTTGTGCATGCCAAGCCTCTTCTCTCATAGGAACTCTGCACATGCTTTTCCCCGTCTGGAATGCTTTTGCATTTCACACAATCAACTTCCAGTAGTCTCATCTTTCTGCGCAAAATTGGCCTCCTCAGAGGTACCCCTCCTGGTCACTCTCCCAGATCTCCAAATTTGCTCATTGTTTCCTCTTCCTTTCCTTCATAGGTCTTAGCACGATGTGTAAGCTCTTCACTGAGAAGTTGCAGAAATAGTAGAGTTCTGTGTACCCCTCACACAGTTTTCCCCGGGACATCTTACATAACTATATGACATTATTGAAACCAGGACATTGACACTGATACACTAAGCTCTAAGTTTTTTGTTTTGCTTGTTTCCTCAGACAACAGTCATTCTCCCCCCGACTCTGTTTTATTTCCTTCTTCATATTATGATTATCTAAAACATGATTTACTTGTTACTTGTATATTGGACGTTTCTATTTGCAAGATACAGGTTCCATGAAGGCAAGAGATTTGTTCATCATTGTATAACCAGCACCCGGGATGGTGCCACCATAGTTGAAAGAAACTAACAATTGCTTAATAAATAGATTCAAATTAATATAGGCGGAGACCCAATTCCAAATATCGTTGTTAATTTGTATACCAGCAATGGTAGTTGAGGAATATGTAAGAACAATTGTAGAAATCAAAATTTCTGACAGTCACATTTTATTGTTTTTGTATTTCAAGTGATAGAAAATTAACTTATGACTTCAGTTTTGTTGTCTATAAAAAGATAGACAAGAAATACAGTAATTGGGACTTTGAAAACTCCCTTCTCAGATTGACAGCTTTATCTTTTGTTGGCATAGTTATTAAGATGTATAAAAGATCTTTAGCATAAGGATAGCATATAAATTACTTCTGTAAGATAATTTTTCAAGCAGATAATTTTCTGTTCTGCTTTTTTTAATGGTATGGGCACAGGTAGCTACTTTTAAAAACGATAGCAGAAAGTAGTTAAAAATTACAGAGACAAGAAAGAAATCAGATTGGTAGGGAGGAAAAAGCATTTCAAAGAAAGTAAAGGTGGTAATTATCCTAGTTTGAATTAAAAATAGTACAGTACTTCTTACAATATTTGAGTTTTACTGATGGTAGTAGATTGCAATGTCTCTGAAATTATGGACATGGTTTGTTTGTTTGTTTCTATTTGTTTTCATAAATCTTGTCCTCATCAGTTTGTATCACTGTAACTTTTTCTACATAAGCTTCATTTGAAAATTCTACAACAGTTTTCAACATCTGAATATCATTTAGGTGTTAGTTTGGCATTGCCTTTTATATTGTATCTTTTTAGAATAGGAAAGAAAAAAGCTAAATAAATTAGTATGTATTAAGGCTCTCATCTTTATGCTATCTGAATTTTAGCTTACCATGTCTTCTTATAAAGAACAAATGAGTTAATAATGAATTAAGTACTTAGTAGAAATATACTGGCACATATTAAGCCCTTAATGTGTACTCACTATAGCAGTTGTTCTGGTTATAAGACTCAGAAAATGTGGACTAGGTGGTATTAACAGAAAGGTAATGTGTTAGATTACTGCATCACACTACAAGTTGAGAAGTGTAGGCAATAACCCAAATCACTAGATAATGGTAACTTTATTTTGAAAGTATAGCTCATTATATGGAAATTCAAATAAAGTATGTGGTGTTTCACATTCAAATAAAGAGTACAACATTTATTGCTTTTAAACACTCTTTGAATGTTTTTATATAGATCTTTCTGTTTCCTGTAATTGAACTTTTGTTTATTTAATAACCCTTTCTTGAATGTTTGCGCTTATAGGGACATGGCACTAGGACTGAATACAAAGATCTGTAAAACATATCTCCTTCCTCAGAAAATTTACAATCTAGTAGGTTAAAAACTTATTTGAAAATCAGAAAAATGGGAAACCACATAGAATATGCTGTATCAATGACATAAATGACACCCAAAGTTGGCACTAGTGAAGTGCATGACCAGGGCCTAAACTGGTGGACACTGTCATATTCTCAACACCACTGTAGTTGGGTTAAGCATATGCCTGGGACCCAGGAATATGTAGTCAATGAGAAACAGGAGATTCATGCCTCTTGCTCTTCTTTGCTAGACTAAAAACTAGGGAGGATATAGGAACTGGAGTTCTGCCAGCATTTTGCTGTCATGGGAAGCATGAGATTAAAGCCAATTTAGCAAATGGTGTTACTGAGAGACAGAGCTAAGTCTGGTTCTGAAGATACGGCTTAGAGCTTCACATGCGGGCTGAAGCCAACCCACTTCTGGTGTTTAAAACTGGTGAAGTTCAGTCTGTTACCTTTACATTGGGCAACTATGTTGGTTTCTATCGCTTATAGTAAAAATTCCGAAGTTAATATGAGTTGGAGGAACACATCATAAGCAGGGAACATTAGAGCAAAACGGTGAATTAGAATTGATCTCTTGGTTTATTATCTAACTCCGGGATTATAAATACCTCAATGGCAGGGATGATGTGTACCTGAATTATTTCTGTAGGACCTAGTCCCATGTCCAGCATATCTGATGATAAACAAGTATTTCTTTACTGAAGTAAAGAGGAAAAGTAAAGATATAACAAGCCACAATTTAAAAAGACCTCAAAATAATTTTCACATTGTAACCTGAGAAACATAAGGTGGTAGATGATTAAACTGTAGAAAGTTTGCAGTTACAAGGCAATAGAAAGAATTTTTTTAGAGGTAGGAGACTGTCAGTTTGGCTGGCACACATGCAAGGAGGGGGTTTGTCCGATACTAAGAAAAGAGAGGGAAAAATTCTCACCCTGCAGTCTTTTTGGAACACACATAAGAAAGATATTAATTTATAAATTATTACAAACTATAATTTTTAAAAAGAAGTAAACAACAGAATACAAAATAAGAATCATGAGAGTTGTAAAATAAGGTATGTGAAACATTCATGTTAAGGAGTTTTGTAAGCATGAAAATGAAAAGGCTAGTTCTAGGAAAAGATTGTATTTGACAAGTGTTATGGGCTGACCTGTGTACCCTCAAAATTTATAAGTTGAACCCCTACCCCCAAGAATATGATTGTATTTGGAGATCTTGCTTAAAGGAGTAATTAAATTAAAATGGAGCTATTAGAATGGGCCCTAATCCAATATGACTGGGGTCCTTGTAAGAAGAGATTAGGACACACAGGAAGATAGCACAGATGGATGTGATTACATGAGAAAAGATCACATGGGGACACACTGAGAAAGCAGCCATCTGCCCCAACACCTTAATAATGGACTTCCAGCCTCCAGAACTGTGAGAAAAAAATTGTTGTTTAAGCCATCTGGTATTTTGTTATGGCAGCTGTAGCAAACTAAATACAGGTGTAAATTTATCCTGAGTGTGGAGAGAGAAAATACAAACTGATGGGGAAAGGAAAAAAATACTGATACCTCATTAAACTATTTTATTTTACTTTTGAATATATAATATAAATGTATTCACATATTACAAGACTTGGATGTTATAAAAGATATGCTGCGAAAGAGAAATTTTTCTCCAGTCTCATTCTGAACCTGGAAACTTGTTAATTTTGCTTCCCACTGACAATTGGTGTTACTAGTTCTTTCAGTATTTGCTCACATTTATCCTAGGCCTCAAAGTTTCTCTCTCTCTCTCAATATATAGTTAGATATACTTAGATATATCTACATTTTGATAAATATAAATAATATGCATGTGTAAATACACACATTTTATACTATGTGCAATCGACTGAAAATTTAAACTTTTGCCCTATTTAGTCTTTTTTTTTTAAACAAGTTTATACAGGTTTTTCCATGAGCATAGGTTATAATTTCTTTGGGTTAAATACCAAAAGTACAATTCCTGGAATATATGTTAAATACTTACTTAGTTTTACAGGAATTTGCCAAATGATTTTCCAGAGTGATCGTACCCATTTACATTTCCACCAGTAACATATGACTGATCTAGTTCATTTGCCTTTTTGCCAGCATTTGGTATTGCAACTATGCTTAATTTTAGTTGCTCTAATAGATATGTGGTTATATGTCATTGTAGTTCTTAAAATTTCTTTAAAAAATTTGCTTAGATTATATTGTATGTATTTATATTGTACCACACGTTGTGTTGAAGTATATATATATTGCAAAGTGGTAAAATCTAGCTAATTAACAAATGCATTACCTCATATAGTTATTTTTTTGTGGCAACAACACTTAACATTCACTCTCTTTGCATTGCTCTCAGACAAATATATTGTTGTCCAATTTGGTTTTTTTTGACCAGTATGTATTTAAAGTCAATTTTTAAACTTGGACCTATTGACTTATTATTTTTTACATATTCACATATATTCTTTCCTCTCATCTTATTTTTAATAAACATTATACATTATTTATATCAGTACATCTATATCTAATACATTATTTTTCTCCACTCCACAGATGTTACATAGTTTTTAAACTAGTCTTCTAGAAATGAACGTTTTAAAATGAACATTTTAAGAACCTAAAATCTTTCTACCTTCATGAACATCTTGGTTCTCTCATTACTAAGACAAAATACCCAAAACCCAAAGTTAAAGGATGAAAAGTGTACCTTAGCTCACAGTTTGTAGATATTTGAGATATAATTAATTGACTGACTCCAAGGCAGGGCAGCATGGCAGAGGGGCATGGCAGAGGAGAAACAGTCCACTGCAGGGCAGGCAGGAAGCAGCAAGCAGCAGCCTTCCTTCTTTCATTCCCCTTTTATTCTATGCAATCTGCAAGCCTATTGGTTAGTGCTACTCATAGCCAGGGTGGGTCTTCTGTCTTCAGTGAAGCCATCCACCCACATCCAGAAACATGCCAGTCCAACTAGGGGACTAATCCAGATATCACGCACAATCCATATTTACACACCCTAGCTCCAGCAACTTCTGAAAAGTCCCACCTATGAGCTCATGAGGCTTTAGAGGGATATTTAGGTATAAGCCATAACAATGAACAGTGTAGCCATAGATAGCTTGTAAATTTTGGTTATGTGTGAATACATCTATATGCTTCATTTCTAGAAGTGGAACATTGGATTAGAGATATGAGTACTTAAAGTTTAAATAAGATATTGACACATTGCTCTCTATTGAGGCTAAATCAATTCATGTATCTACCAGCAAGGTAAGTAGTTGCTGGTATTCTCCAAACTCTTTACGCCAAGTTATCAGTTTTTTTTTTTACTTTTGTCAGTTGAAAAGAATTGGTATCTTACTGTAGCTTTCACTGGCTTTTTACCTTTTTCTGAGAATGAAGAACCTCTTTTATAACATTTTTAGGAATGAATTGCATTTTCTTTTTTGTGAACTATATGTTCACATATTTTTCTCATTGGATTGTTTTGCATATTGATTTGTGGGACTTTGTATGTTAAAGTCCAAATCACTAATAGAAAACTGACTTTTTTAGTATATCAAAGATGTACAAAAACTTCCTCTTTCAAAATAGATGTTCAGTTCCTCTCATTTAAAGAACAGTTTTAAAATGGAGAATTGTGGCTTTTCTAAAATACACTTGACTGGTTTATGCAACTTAAATCTCATTGGCTTATTTTAATATTGATGAGTCCTGGGAGTCTTGTGGCACAATGGGATTTGAATTGTGCCTTGCCTTGGTTAGGTGTAAGTGAAACAACAGCAATAATTTCGGTTGGCAAAGTTATTGGAAAATAACACAGGAATCCATTTTTCAAAAACATTTTGTTTTGTGGACTTATGTTACTGATTTTGCAAGTGAGAGAGAATTGACTTTAGACTTAGTATCTAGTGTTACGTGAACTATATAATAATTTCAAGATCACCTGTAATTTTGATTTTCAGAAATTATTAAGTGATAGTAAAATAAAAATCTGAGTTAAGCAAACAAAATAACTTGAACATAATGAATTTGGTATATTAAATACTCTTATGGATATAAGCCATAGACAAATCAGGTGTGGTGGTGTGTGCCTGTAATACCATCTATTTAGGAGAGTGACGCAGAAGAATTGCAAGTTCAAGGCCGTCTTGGGCAATGTAGCAAGACTCTGTCTCAAAATAAAAAAGTAAAAAGGCCTGGGGATGTATAGATCAGTGATCCCTAGGTTCAATCCCCAGTACCACCAAAAACAAACAAACAAACAAACAAAATCTACAGACGACATGTTGCTTTAATATTATTACTTTCTTATCAGTTTTTATTAGTACTTGTTTGTATTATGTAATGATTACATTCCTTGTGTTACCTATAAAGCAGTTATAGTTTTACATTATTATCCTGTTGCACTGCTACAGTTTGAGAAATAATTTTCTTTACTTGGATTTACTGTAGAGTATTGAATAATGATGAGTGTTGGAGTTAGACTCACTAAAATTCATGTTTTGATTTCGTTTTTTATTTTGTGTGACTTTGGGCAAATCATGTTACTTTTCTAGACTCCCTCATTTGTACTTAGTACTTGTAGTAAAGGTTTGTTGTGTGAATCACACGAATGTATTTCTCAAACTGTAGTAGTAATGACATCAAAGCAGAATGTTGCCTGTAGATTTTATTTCAAAGTGAAAGTTAAAACATAACAAATATTAGAGGGCTTACATCATCAGAGCAATTCTTACTGAACTCTCTGGAGGCCTTCTTCTTTGGTAGCCTTACTTTAGTGGCATGTTGGTGAAAATGAAAGTAGATGGGATCCTGGGGAAGGCAAGTTAGTAAGCTGCAAGAGATGCTAGAGAATTCAAAGATTTTCACAAGATTAATGACATTTATAATAGGCTCTAAAATAATTCATTTTTATAATGTTATCTCTGCACATCTGTAATTATGGCATAGCTCTTGGTCACAGGGATGGAAAGAAAGTAAAAGCAGGAACTTCCAGATTTCCACAGCTTTTCACATGGTTGCAGAAAGATCACAGCAGTTTCAGTTTAGTTTTTGCTTTGGGGAACCTAAAGAAGTTATACTGGGACAATTTTCCCTTCTGGAAAAATTCATACTAGGGAACAGAGATTAAGAATTACTAGAATCCTCCCTTGAAATCAATTTCAATAGATTAATTTCTTTGCTAAGGTGCATAAAGAATCTCCAGGAGTTATTTTAAGGGCAGAAGTGTTCAGGTGTTAGGTAAGAGGATCTAAAATAGGTGTATGTTTTTCTCTTTTTGGCTTTCATCTAGTCCTTTCATAACCTATTTCTACTGGGTTTCCATTTCCATTTATGTAATAAATGTTAATTATGGTACCTTGTATGTTTTCTGCCTTCTATCATAAATTTGGTTTCATATCTGTTCCTTTAAGATTGCAGCTCCCAAGTGGAAAAGTTAAGACATGTATTTGAGCTCTGGAAGGACTGGAGGTATCAATGTTGTGAGGCAGTTGACAATATCGCTTAAGAGATTGAACTGTGGAGCCACAGTTCTCAGGTCCAAATCCGGGCACTCTAGTTTGGACAAGCATTTAAAAATCTATGTGGTCTACTTTTTAAATTTGTGAAATAGAGAAAAATGAGAATAATGAGAATACCTTTCACAGGATTTGGGGAGGATTGAATCAACAATCCCTGCTAAACAATGTTTGCTATTGCTAGTATGCTATTGTTTGCATTTCTAGTTGTCTTATGTGCAACTCCACTCCTACTCCAGGCAATATGAAAGCTTTTACAGAACTAATACTCCTTCAAATTTCTCTTCCTAATGCAGTTGGTACATAGGAAGATGAGCATCTGCGATAAACCTGTAATTCCAGAAAGTTGTTTGACTTGCTTCACCTGTTAAATAATAAGAGCCCGCCATTCTCTTTAAAAATGCTGTAAAAAGCCACTTTCGTTAATAATGATGATGATGATGATTTATTCAGTGGTAAGATTCAGTGTGGAGGCATTTCACATTTCAAGCTCCCTTACTGGAGTCATAAACTTCCCCTACTCTGTAGGGATTTATTTTGCACCATTACACCCATTTGATTCTTTTTTGTCAGCCTCCTTTTTAAAAATTTATCCTTATCTGCCTCTGGGATCAGGAAGGCTATCAACTTCCCCGGAATAAGAAGCACGGTGACTTCCGGACCCTCAGTCTCCTCGGCCTCTGGCTCCAGGCTCCGCCCCCAGGGTGGAGGGGCGGGGCTCCAGTGGCGTGCCCGAGGCGCCAGCGCCCTGACGTTTGACGCTACGGGTTGACGCAGTCGCAGTGCCGCCGGGCGGCCGCTCCGACCCCTCCCTTTCCCTACCCCCCCCCCCCGGGTGTCAGAGGCTGCGGCCCGGAGCTGGACCTGCGGCAGCGGGGCTGGAAGGTGTGGGTGCCGGCAGCGCCCCGTAGGCCGGGCCGCCTCGGTGTCGCCCCCGCCGCCGTCGCTGCCGCTGCCGCTGCCGCCGCCGCCCAGGGCCGTCGGCGTGACTTGGAGAAAAACCAGCGAGGTTCCAGGCTGTCTGGGCTCGCGCCAAGGTGAGGGGTTGGGCCGGGGCGGCCGGTGAAGGCGAGGCGGACAGCACCTTGCTCCAGTGCGTCGGGCCTCGGCCGGGTCGGGGAAGGAGAGGTTCGCGTCCCCGCGGCCGCCTGCTGCGGTAGCGACGCCTCTCATCTCCCGTTGACGTCCATACCTGCGGCGCGGGGACCTGCAGCGGGCAGAGAGGCCCAGGAGGGCCTCGGCAGCCGGGGGGCTGAGCTGCGACGCGGCACCGACCCTGAGGGTGGCGGCGAGGGAGGTGGGCGGTGCTCTGTGTCCGACGCGCGGGACCGTGCGCCCGCGGGATCGAACTTCAGCCTCCCAGCAGAGCCGGATTGCGGTACTGCTTCGCGGGAGTCGCTCGGCCAGGGCGGCGAAGCCTAGCACCTCCCCTGCGTTCTTAGGCATGATTTGTTTTGTATTCTGAATTGCTGCACTACACCGTGAAAGAGTCCGTTTCAGTGTAAACATTGTCTTTTGGGCGAAGGAAGGTGAACTGAAGTTGCTGTCCTTCCGGAGAGTATTAATTGTCCGCCTAGTTTAGATAGCAGGTTAGAGACGTTTGTTATAGGAAAAATAAGTCCTGTAAATTTCCTCTGAACGGAAACTATAGGTTTTGTTACTGTCTGAGCTGTGTTTCCACTGGTTTCATGTTGCTGCTTTCATCCTGTGCATAGATAGAAATGAAGCTAATTTATTCTAGTCTAACTAGACACAGTATGAAAATAGATGAATTAACCAGAATATTTACCTTAATGTAACTAATGAATAGTATGTGCTTCATGTGCATATACCATTTAATCACCAGCAGTCCTATTATATGTAAAGTCTGTTATTCTCACCTTATAGATGAGAGAACTAAAACCCATTGTTCTAGTCTCAAACATAACTTGCCCAAAGAGCTGTGATTCAAATCAGGCCAATTTGACTTCAGTTTATAGCTCTTTAATTGGTATGTTGTAGCATCTCCCAAGTGCCTAAGAGTTTGCAAAGTGATTTTTCACTTGGTAAAAGGTATGGCAGGTCTGGACAACTTAGTCACTTAGCAGGACTCTGTCTCTAAAAACAAACAGACCCGGGGATGGAGATGTAGCTCAGTACAAAGGCCCTCGGTTCAATCCAGTACTGAAAAACAAAAAACCAAAAACAAACAGAAAGAAAACATGGCTGGTGTCACAAATAGAAAAGAACATGTGGCACTTTCTTCTTAGCAAGGAGCCAAGAATTTAATGTAAAACTTTTTCAAGGCCATACTTTGAATATGTTTTAAAAATATCATTTAAACTTCAGAACCCTTTGACTGTCCCCCCATGCTCTTTCCATAAGTACAGTGGTTTTGAAACTTTTTGAATGCCTTAGTTTGAAAATTGTGGCCTTATTCTAGATTTAGGACTATTTCTAATTTGGAAACTTTAAACAAGGACATGTAATACTGGACTAATATTAAAGAGTTTCCTTGTATGTGTTGTTTCATTAGGTCATTTTAATTTGAAATGGTTACATCGCTCATAAAGTCAGAATATCTTGTATAATTGGTTAAAATATTATTCTTTTTAGATTTGTTAAGATGAAACACTGCAGAGGAGTCTTTTGAAGAAGGAAAAACAACATTGCAGACTGAAAAAACTTAGGTAAATGTTTATTGGCTAAGATTTAAAAGAATCTAATTTCCTTGTTAAAGGTCAGAGAAAGTATGTCTGTTACATTTGTGGTTTAATAGGTCTACATGGTCAGGGAATGGAGGTAGAGTGGTGGTGGTATATACTGTGATCCCTCAAATCATTTCGGCAGACTTTTGGACTGTTGCTATCTGATTGACAATTAAGTCATGGTTAACCTGTACATGGACAGGCAGAAGTTTAGGGAATCTTTGACTTGATTATCAAATGTCACCATTCTTTTCTGTCTTTTGCTTGCTCTTTAATCTGCCCTGTTTTATTTATTTATTTATTTTTTGCCCTGTTTTATAAATGAAAATTAGTTGACTTTTTGGTTTGTTCTTTGTAGAGTATTGTGTATGGGTGAACTCAAATATATATATGGCTTTGCACATGCTAGGTAAGCGCTTTACCATTGAGCTACATCCCCAGCTGAATTCAAGTAAGTTTTTTATTATGATTGTATGAAGAGTAGAAGAAATGATTAAACATGGTTAAAAGCAGCTTAATTCATTTTATATATTGAGAGTCATATAGCAGGCGTTATTCTAGGCTTCCAGTAGTAAAGTAGTGGTCTTTATACCACTAGAGAGTATTTAGAGCAGTGAATTTTTCTAGAAGGTAACGTTTTTGTGAACTTGTTTTTTCCTTGATTTTATATGCAAGCATGTTTTAGTTTATGTAAAAGAGTTGGAAATGAGCACTGCCTACATGGTAGTTTGCTTTATTTATAATAAATCTTTGATATTATTTTAGCTAATAAGGCAGGATTATCTGCTGCTTTAAGATTCAGCAGGAAACTAGGATTCTTACAGAGTTTAGCATAGTATTTTTCATACTAAAGATAATGACAGAATTTCACAATTCCATAGGCAGTTAGGAAAATTAACTTGTTAACAGCGTTTTGGAAAATATATATGATAGAAGTTACATGGTCTGATAGCTAACAGTCTGGAAGATGAGTTGGAGAATGGTGAACTTGAGAGGCTGGTGATTAGTTATAATGCTGCTTCAAAGCAGTGTAAGTGGGAAGTAAGGATGGAATGAACTCAATAGACATATGGCAGTAGGATGGATTAGATTTAGTAGGCTGGAGGAAAAGTGAAGTCTGCATAATTCTACTATCATAGCCATGCACATAATTAATATTTAATAAGTATTTGTAAGATGAATACAATGAATTCTCTAGCATCTGCCTTGTAAATAAATGGATAATGAGGCCATTTACTGCAGTAAGGACTATAGAAAGAGCAGTGGACTGTGGAACATGATTAGGGGAAGTGAGTTCAATTTGAAAGACTTTTTATTTTTGAGGCATCTGTGACTTCTGAAATATATTACATGAGATGTAAATGTTGGAGTCACAGTTTTTTAAAGTTTTCCAAGATATTTTTTAAGAATGTATTTAAATATTTAGGTGAGCCAGTATAAATTGCTGGTTATAGAAGTGAAGTTCGCTAAAGTGCAACAGTTTTTTTTTTTTTATGATATGACTTCTTAGACATCAAAACTTCTTTAGTACATAACATGAATTTTTATGTATGTATTTGCTGCTGGGGATTGAACCCAGAACTTCATGCATGCTAGGCACATGCTGTAATATTTAGCTATGCCCCCGCCTTGAATCATTTTTGTAGAGCATATTATATTAAAAAGTACTTTACATTTGTTTCATTTTCTGATTTGTAGTGTTTGAATTGTCACTTGCCATATTTTAATATTCCTTCTGCCTGGTGATTGATTCACTTCTAAGAATCATGTTCACTGGTATTTGTGGAACTGGGTTACTCATATTAACTTTAAATTTAGTTCATTCTTATTTATGCCAGCTAACTTGTTTTGGTTATAAAATTCTGTTATTTATTTCAATGTATGTTTTTCTCTTACATATTATAAGCAATTAGACAAATTTTAGTCATTATTTACTGTCATGCAATTTTTTAGCTTTCACTTTTTTTGTTGAACTGACTTTTTAAAAGAGTATTAATAGCAGCTTAACTACCAGATACATTATTTTTTTGAGGTGCTATGCTATGAGGTTAGTGTTTACTTGTATTTTTAATGCCTTTTGCATCTTTTCCAAAAAGATGTTTCATTTTACTACTGTATGGAAACTGACTCAAAAAGATTCAGTGATTTGCTCAGGATGTCAAGAAAACATGGGAGGAAGGGAGGGTACTTTCCATTTTAAAATAGGCTTTAGAGCCTACTCTATTTCCAAGATACCAAAGGATTTCAGTTATTGTAGAATAATTGTTACTTTACTTCTTATTTCTGTTGGATTTGAGAGTTAACAGATGTAATTGTGTTTATTGTATATAGAATCCTGGGACTGAAAGGAACCTGGGGTGACTCATTCCTGGGTAGCAAGGATTATGCCTAATTGGTTTGACCTAAGAGGATAATTGTCTATTTTGTTTGCTTAATGAATAGAATAGGTCATTATAAATTTCGATTTATATACACAGGGCTGCTCTGGCTAAAATTGATAAGGAGGCTAAATTTGTTTTTGTTGCCCACCATCTCCTTTTTTAAGATTTCCTCTATCTTTAGGTATCTCAGGATTTTTGCAATATTTGTAGGTGCTTGCTAATGAGAAAAGTACTCAAATGAATTAATTCATACTAATAAACTATGGTAATAGTTTAATGATAATAGTTATTGGTAAATAATATGGAAAAACAGTCATACATTGCATAGTAACATTTTGATCAATGGTGGATGAATATACTACAAGGGATCCCATAAGATTATAGTAAAGCTAAAAAATTCCTATTGCCTAGTAATGTTGTGATACTTGTAATGTCATAGTACAATACATTATATGTTCTTGATGATGTTGGTGTAAACAGACCTTCTGATTTGCCTGTTGTATAGCACACAGGAAGCTAAGGTGGGAGGATCAGTTGGATTTAGAACAAGCCTAGACAATGTAGTAAGACCCTGTCTCAAAAAAAAAAAAAAAAAAAAGGTATAGGACAATTCTGGTCTCATGCATGTTACTGTGTTTTTCTTTCAAGACAAAATATGCTAATATAGAGTTGTTTTTTTTCTAAACTAAAACCTCAGTATTCAGGTTTAATTGCAGTGTTGGCACTTTGTCATAAATAAGTGGGTTTTGTGTTGCAGTTTTGGACTTGATCTATAAAAGGTTCACCCTCACTAGTATAGCCCATACAATTATGTATACATAAGTGACTATGTTAGTGGTTTGCACATTTACCATACATACTTTATACCATTATTTTAGGGTGTTTTCTATTTATATTTTTAAAAGTTTACTATTAAAACAGTGTTATGGTTTGTATCTAAAATGTCCCCCAGAACCTTATGTGCTCCCAGTTGGGGCTTTTGGGACTGACTGGATCATGGGTATGTGATAGTGGATTAGTCCACTGATCGGATTATCACAATTCTGGGTGTGAGTGAATGGATTTACTAAAGGCAGAAGACCTACCCTGGATGTGAGTGACACCAACTGATGGGTTTATAGCCTGAATAGAATAAAAAGGGAAAGGGAGGATTGCTGCTGCTGCTGCTGCTGCTGCTGCTGCTGCTGCTGCTGCTTTTTTCTGCCTACCCTGCCACGGGCTGTTTCTCCTCTGCCTTGCCGCTCTGCCATACCACCCTGCCTTGGAGGTGACTATGGATTGAAATCTCTACAAACTGTGAACTAAAATAAACCTTTCCTTTTTTAACTTGTGAGTGTCTGTTTTTTCTCCCAGCAATGAGGAAGTAACTAAAACAAACAGTATGCTGTATTATATCAGCAGTGGCCTTATACATCTTGTGTTTACCATGTGTATTTATTGCATCATTTTCTCTGGTGTTTGATAGAATCTTGCATTGTTTTGCTTATCATCAGAATCTACTGCTAATGCTACTAGTGAGAGGTGATGTTGAGTTAGTGACCTGGAAACCAAGTTAGGTGATTAAGGACTACAGAGGTAGAAAATTAGTGATGACTATTGCTTGCCAGTTAGGCGGGTACCATTCTACCATGGCTGTGATCTTGAAGAGCAAGAACAAAGTGATGGAAGCTGTTAAAGGATCCGCTTCATTGAAGGCAATGTGACAAACAGAAATTCAAGAATGGCCTACATCAGATATGGAGAAACTTCTAATGACCTGGCACAGAATTGTGTCCCTCTCATCACCATGGCAATCATGGCCAAAGCAAAAATTTTGTTTATGATATTGAAGGAAAAGCTTAGACCCGACTGCACAGTTGACTTTACTGCTAGTTCTGGGTGGTCTAAGTAACTCAAGAAACATTATTCTTTACTTAATGTGGATGCAAGTGTTAATCTGTAATATCTGATGTAAGGTAGCTGAAGAGCTTTTGGAAGCTGGATAAACTGATTGTGGAGGAAAACTACTTGCTGGCATAAGTCTTCAGTATTGATGAAACCTCCCTAATATGGAAATGGATGCCTGAAAAGACTTTTATTCATAAGGAAGCCAAGTCAGTGCCAGGTCTTAAGGCTTTTAGGAGACAGTAACAGTCTTACTTGGGAGCAGTGTTGCAGGCTACAAATTGAAATCTTTTATGATCTGGCACAGTGAGAAGCTCAGGATTTTCAAGAGTATCAGTAAGCAAACACTACCGGTGACCTACAGGAGCAATAAAAACCAATGGATGATTTAACTTTTCTTCCAAGAAGACCTCCTGAAGTGCTGTGTTAGTGAAATGGAGAAGTATGAATGGAGAATAGCATACTTTTTAAGATTTTCCTTATTGTTGATAATACTCATGCATGTCCTCCTCTTCCTGATCATCCCAATATCAAAGTGGTATTTCTTCCTCCAAACTACCTCTTTGATCTAGCTAGTGGAGTTATAGCTAGTTTTAAGACTTATTACCTGAGCATATCCTTTGTCCCGGGTATTGAAGCTGAATAAACAGTTTCATTTATTCAGACATTGATGCAGTTCCATATGGATTACAATATCTATTTATCAAGAACCTTGTTTGTGCTTAGGGTGACGTCCTCAAGGAGTGAATGAGTGATGCCTGCATGTGGACTAATACACTCGAGGTTTTTTTTTTTTTTTTTTTTTTTTTTTTTTTTTGGTGCTGGGGATCGAACTCGGGCCCTTGTGCTTGCCAGGCAGGCACTTTAACCACTGAGCTAAATCCCCAGCCCTACACTTGAGTTTTGTCCATGACTTCAAAGAATTTGCCAGGGGTGGGAGGTTGCAAAAATCAGCAAAGTTATGGTTGAGATGTCAAACAACTGTAGCCTAGATGTGGATGGGGATGACATTAAGGAGCTCCTAGAGATGGTTCCTGGGAAATTGACTAATAAGTTATTGGAACTGGAGCAGGAGCAGACAGCTGAAGAAGCAAGAGAAAAGGAAACTCATTATAAGAAAAAGAAGAACCCTCAAAAAAATTTACAGCAAGTCAAAGCAAGTCTAAGCTTTTGTAGACCTAAACAGTTTTCAAACCACGAACTCCAATATTAGAGGGTTATTATTAATAGAGAAGAACGTTCATGGTGTATTACCTGTTTACAAAGACATCTATGATGAAAAACGAAGTCTACTACCTGCACATATTTCTGAAAAAAGGTAGTTCCTGCTCAAGAACAGCCTTGGCAGGTTCTTCAGGAGGGATTTTAGAAGCATACATTGTGATCACAGTAAGAGATAGATCCAAAGTGTTATTGTTCTTGAACTTCTAGTGGGACAAGATGTAAAGGTAGAAGACAGTGATACTGATCATCTTGATCCTGTGTCATGTATGCATCTTAGCTTTTAACAAAAAAATTTAGAAGAGTTAAAGAAAGAAAACATGGTTTGGTGATATAGCTCAGTGGTAGAGTGCTTGTCTAGCATTCCCTTGGTTTGATCACAGCACTGAAAAGGAAAGAGGAAGAAAGCAAGGAGGAAAAGGAACAAGGGAAGGAAGGAAAGGAAGGGAGGGAAGGAAGAAAGGAAGGATGGAAGGTCCTAAGAGGAAAAAGCTTGTAGAATAAAGATATAAAGATATAAAGAAAATATTTTCGTGGCACACACCTGTAAACCCAGCCCTTGTGAGGCCGAGGCAGGAGAATTGCTATGAGTTCGAGGCTAGCCTGAGTGGGCTCTATAATGAGTTCAAGGCCAGTGTGGACTACTTAGTGAGACCCTGTTTCAAAAAACAAAACAAAAGAAAAATTTTTGTGTAGATACACAATGTGTTTGGATCTGAAGTTAAATATTACAAAATAGTTTAAAAATTTACAGAGTAAACATGTTACTGTTAGCTAATGTTAATTTATTATTGAAGAAAGGAAAACACTTTTATGAACTTAGTGTAGCCCAAGTTTACAGTGTTGGTAAACTCTGCAGTAGTGCATAGTAAGGTTCTGAGCCTTTATTATTCATTCAGTGCTCCCTGACCCACTCAGAGCAACTTTAAGTCCTGTAGGGTCTGTTCATGGAAGATGCTCTATTATGGGTGTATCATTCTCTTTTTTAAAAAACCTCTTTACCATATTTGTACATTTATTTTCTGTGTTTAGATATTTAGGTACATAAATACTGAATACTTCACTATTGTGTTAGAATTGACTATAGTATTGAATGTAGTAACTTGCTGTACATTTCTACAGCAAGTGTAGTAACTTGTTTCCAGGTTTGTGGCCTGGAAACAATAGGCTGCACAGAAAAATATACATGTGATACATGTATTTTTGATTCTAATCCTTCCTTTTTACTGTCTCTTTTCCACTTCTATTTTTCATTTTTGTTTACTTTGTATTTGTAACAAGTGGCCGAGGATGGCCCTAGGGCTGAATACAGGTGAGTGAATCTCTATTGCAACAGTACATCCTAATTCCCTCATTCTATACAACCTCAGCAAGCATTGGTTTATTAACTCAGAGAAGGTGTTATTGGGTAACTGTATTCTAAATTAATGCTCACCCCTCCTTCTGAAGATAAAATTCCAGATCCTTCCCTCCTTGAACAAAGAATTGAATGAAACAGGCCAAAAGTGATGATAAGGTTTATTTAAAAGGGCAAAATGGAGGTTGGGAGACACTGGCTCAGCAGAGCAAGTTTGGGCCAAACAAAGAAAAAGTAAAAAAGGAAAATAACTATAAAAAGAAAGTAAAAAATACATACTGCACCTAAGAGTACAGGCTATCATGAAAAGATAATAGCCCCGGCTCTTCATGGCTACCTTTACTTTATAGTCTCCAAATCTCGAGGGCACTCACGAGAACCTCTGCTTCTGGGTCCAGAGAGGTGATGCTGGGATCCCACGCCCCAGGCTGAGATCAGGTCCAGGCCACTCCCTTGAGAAGTTGCCATCCTTGGGATTCTGCAACCTACAGGTCACAGCTACCTTCCCAGCCAGCCATAGCCATGCCTCTCTCCTACCTCAAAGGGAGTGAGAAGAACTGAGTGATACCAATTCCTCCTACTCTTGCCTCTGCCCACAAGTCTCAGGAAAGCTCAGTGCACTGGAAATTCTTCTAAGTAAAACCCAAAAAACTGGGGGTAATGAGAAAGAAAAAAAAGATGAAATAAGAGTTTAAATAAATATGAACTTGACTCATACTTTTAAGAATATGTAGAAGTAATCGATTCTCTCAAGTTCCACAAAGAATCTTGCTGCATCTGGATCCATCCTTTTTCTTGTTCTTCTTGTTCAGATAAAGGGAATGTTTATTTTCTGTGGAAAGCTGATTCCTGCACATTTATATGTTCTGGATTGGAATAAGATTTTTAAAAATTTTAAGTATTTTTATCAAATATAGTATGCTATAAATTGTATGGCTTCATTGAATCTTCTAAAGTACAGGATCATTTTTTCTTATGAAAGAAAATCATTCTTTGACATGATAGGACTAGTAATAAAAAACAATTTGTTGGTGTGGATTTCCCCAGAAGCAGACCTTGGAAAAGAATTCACATGCAGCTACTTTATTTGGGAAATGATGATAGGAAGCACTGGTGAGGAATGGGCAAGAAAGGACAAGGATGGAAGCCAAAAATAGGTATTATCTTGGCAGTTGCCACTGCGGATATTGGAGCTCACTTGCACTGGGGAGCTCTTGGAGACTAAATAAAATATCTCAGAGTTATCCCAGGCCAGGTGCACAGACAATTTAAGTGTTATACTGTAGCTTCCTAGCCGTCATTGGCGTTAACTCTGGAATTTCTGGCTTGTCCTTGGAGTGCAGGCCAACCATTTTCCCTACAGTCAGAAAGCATCTTTCAGTAGATTGTCACAGGTGTTCATAATGAGCAGTCTTCCTGTGTGGAGATGAATGCTAACAGTATATGAGCAAGACACCAAGCATTGGCTGCCAGCAGCAAACATTTATAAAGTATAATATTCGTGATGTGCCAGACATTAAATAGTTTACATTTATGAACTCAAAAATTCCCCAAATAAACTCTATGAAACACATTCTGTTAGTGTCATCGTTTTACGCACAAGGAAACAGGACAGAGAGGTTAGGTATTTTGCCCAGAGCAATACAGAGTTCTGTAATGACAGAACTGTTTCTTGTACACAGAGAAGTCTGATACACAGTCCAGCTTTAATCCATAAAGTGGGCTACTTCAGGATCAACAAAATCTGAAGAAGCAGAATCTTTTGATTTTACTGTTTTTTCTTTTATCTGCCGCCTCTTTCTCCATTCCTCCAGTCTCTTTCCTTTTAGTATTTTTTGCCTACTTATTTGCAGCAACCCCCTTCCATTATAGGCATTCTTCCATTCTTGGACTCTAGACTATCATAAAATAATTCTTGCTAAGATATTAACTGACATTCTGAGATTATTTCATGAAGGCTTTTGGGTTTGCTATTGCTCAGTGAATATTTGCATTTTAACTTTTTAAAAAGTAAGAACCAAAGAAAGAAGGGCTATAATAGTAGAGTGACAGTATTTTTGAATTGGGAACTAGCTACCTATTCCTTGGCTAAGATTGTAAAGAGAAGCCAAGAGATAGGTGCTTGGGCACAAGAAGCCCCTTTCCTGCCTGTCGCATCTTACACTCCAGCTATCATACACTCTTTTGTGTTCGAAATTGTGGAAGTACTACATGCCAGTTGGAAAAAAAATAATATTTGAGTGTCAAAAAAAAAAAAAGTCCTGTTTCACTACTGCTTCTTTTTCCCACAGACTCTCACTGGTGTACACAGAGGTGACCACTCTCATGACTTTGCTAATGTTTTTGAGGAATAAAAAAATACACAGGGTATATTATACATAATATATATTATATGTAATGCCCAGTTGGCCTTTTTTCCTTAGAAACCTAAGTTGGATGCTAAATATCTTGCTTCTCAAGTTTTTCCTGTTAACATTACATACACTCTGGACATGTCCTGTTATTAGCCATTAGATGTCTCTCGTTTAAAATGTCTGCCTATTTTTTAATAGAGTACCACAATTTAACTATTTTCCTATTAAATGACATTTTTGTCTGGTTTCTCAGAGTATGACATATAATGCTGCAGTGATTGTCCTTGAAAAATCACCTTTGTGCTTGAGGAAATATTTTTGAAGACTGGAGTTTTAGAAGAATGTTCAAGATACATTCATGGTTTTTATAGTAGCTGATACGGTGTTTTTCCTAAACAGTCTTATTTTATTTCCGTCAACTCTATGTGAATACCCATTTTCTTAACCTCCTGCCAACATAGTTGTTTGCAGTCTTTTCCGGTTTTCACTTATTTAATAGATAGGTGACAGATAATGTTGACTCTAATTGCTAGTGGTGTTAATTATTTATGTTTATATATTTTATTCATTTTTCTGTCAGATCATTCGTATTTTTCTTATTGATTTGTAGGATGGCCTCCCTTTCTGAAAGACCAGATAAAGATTTGAAATTCTGTCTCTAAGCAAAGTATGGTGAATGTATGTATGGAAATGTCACAGTGAAACCCATTAGTTTGTACGGTTGATATGCACTAATAATTATAATAAAAATTTGTTCCTGCAAATTTTTAGTTGTCAGGTATTTTATTTCCTTCATCCGGTGGAAGAAAAATAAAAATAGCCTGAATGTGGTGTTTTATAAAAAACTGGGTAATTCATTTTCAAAATGTTATTTTTTGATTGAAATATAAAATGATGCATATTGATAAGGTACTTTGTGATGTTTCAGTGTATGTACTTGTTATGCAGTGTTCAATACAGGGTGAGCATATTTATCTCATTTATCATTTATTTGCAGTGAAAACATTAAAAATCCTTTCTTCTAGCTTTATTGAAATGTACAGTGTGTTGTCATTATCTGTGGTGAGATAGAACACCAGAACTCACTTCTCCTATTTAGCTGTACCTTAGTACCCATTGACCAACTGGAAGGATGTTTCTTAAGATGGTCATAGTAACCGTTGTGTAAATTAGGAAGTTAGCTAAATCTATGGTTTATGCTGATTCAACTATTTAATATTTTCGGGTTTTTCTTGGTATATTACTAAAATAGTGATTGCCATAATTTCTTTTCTCATGCTAGTTTTGAAATTTAAGGAGGAATGAAGAGCAAATAGGCAAATCATGAAAATATTTAAAAACATGTTTCATAACATGTAGACCAGTTGTTATTTTCTTGAATAATAGATAAATATCATTTAAAATGGTATCTTCAAATACGGTAGCTGTGCTCAAAACCTCTTAGTCTTGTGGATACAAAGATGCATAAGACAATTACTGTTGATCATATTCAAGAGAGACAATCTAGATAGGTTAGATTTAAATTATAGGCATCTTGGCAGGAATATTATAGAAGCAAAACTGTTTAATTATGAGGCATACAATTTCAATTTGTCCTCTTATTGATAGTTTTCACTTTGATCCCTTAACTGTTGGCTTTTTCAAAGCTCTTCCCTTTGTCATTAGTAAGTATGTGGGAAAGGGGGAATTATTTTGAGGTTATGTGACTGACTAGCCTATTGCTAATCAAAATTCAATTATTTATATTGGTATGGATGCATAGATTCCTGTCTTATTAACTGGATTGTAATCCATTACGATCATTTATTTTTAAATTATGTTCCAGATTTTGAAGTTGGCTCCATATCCTTTTCATATGTCCACATCATTCTCTGAGCAGTTCTTTCCTTTTCAGAAAACAAGGTTCATCTTTACTTCCCCGGCATTAGTGTGGAATCAGCTATTTCTGCAAGGCGCCCTGATTCATCTTAGCAGAAGGTGTCTTTTAGAAGCAAAATTCTCTGCTCATCTTTACTGGGGTTTTGCTGCTCTCTACATCTGTTAGTGAACATACCCGTACCATACAAGTATACATTTATAGCTTTATTTTTCTACAGTCATTTATACTGAAAACCACACCCCCTATTCTTATCCATCACCTGGATTCATTCTCATTGTCTTGTGTGTATCCTACAGCACTGAGAAACTTGGCTTCCGTTATCTTTAATATACTTGCTTCATTGATCCCTCCTCTCCTGCACTCTGCAAGGAGTTATCTCCTGGCTTTGTGCTCTCCTTGCCCTACTTCCACTCCTGCTTCCACATGTACTACTCAGGTTGCTGTCCTGCGTGGAAGCTCTACTTCAGCATTTCAGGTTTGAGGCCTTCCTCCTGACATCTGGAGTAGGCACCCTTCCTCTGCAGATGCTCAGGCTCCCAGAACTTGAGCTGAGCTGCTTCTCTTTGCCACTCTTCCCCCGCTGTGGACACTCTCCTCCTCCTACCCAGGCTCCAGTGCCCTGCCTGGCCAGTTTGCTGCAAGCCTGCCCTCTTCTCATTCTGGCTCTGACACCTTAGGTGCTGTTGTGCTCCATAGCCTCTCCAGACAAGTGGATACTTAATTTACTCCTTTCTAGCTCTAACATCCCACTCTAGCCCACTGAGCCTCCTGTCCTCGCTGTCCACCCTGCCCACGCCTGCTTACTTTGCTTCACTTACAGCTTCTAGACTCAACTGTTCAGAAGAGTAGAGAAAGAGGAAACAACTGTTTTTCTGTTCATTGTGGCATCATTTGGTCTGTGATAATTACGCAGTAGACTCTTACATCAGTATCCAGTTCTGTATCAGTATCTAGTTGTCAGAGTATCAGTAAATGTTCCTGAGCATTAGCTTGAGTTTCATCTGGGTACTCTGTTGCCTTGACTCTTCCTTTATACCAGTATAGCTTCTTACTTTAGGGCCTTTATTAAGTCTTAGCCTTTATGGTACTTCTGTACTTGCTCAAAGTATATTCTTTTAAATATTGAGTCTTTTCTGTCGATTTTCATTAATGGCTTTGGATTAGTCTAATATTTGGAAAAATGTTGGTTAAAACCGATACTGTACTTTTCTGCCTTTGCTGCCCTTGCATCTTGAACACCCTCTTTTTATGGTGTTTTTGGTTATGAGATGTTACAGTGGTGGATGTGGTGGTTTTGGATCAAGACCCTGAGACCTTTTGGTGGATAAATCACTTCTTGGGTTTGGTTAGAAACATTTTCTAAGTGGAGACTGAGTGCCAGGACAATGCCTCTCACTTATCCCCTAGGAGTCAGTAGGCTGCCTTCTCATCCTCAGTAGTGTGCTAGCTAGACATCTATAAAATGGTAAACAGATGTTATTTTGTAGTATATTAACCATCATAAAATATGTGACTATTTTTATATTACAAATCTTTACAAAAGTATCTTCTTTTAAAAAGTATATTCTAGCTTAAAAAACTAAAAAACAATGAGAGAGAAAGCTTATGGTATAAAACGAGCCCCCAGATTTTAATTTGCTGGTTGGCAAATTGAGAACATATTTTACTGTTTATAAAAAAATAGAAAAAAAGGATTTTTAGAAAATGAAAACAGTCTTTTAATTTTTTTAGCTCTTTATTTTCATATCACTAGTAATAGTTATTGAGGTCTTCCTTAATTTTTTTTTTTTTTAATTTTTTTTTTTTTTTGTGGTGCCGGGGATCGAACTCAGGCCCTTGTGCTTGCAAGGCAAGCACTCTAATCACTGAGCTTTGTCTCTGTAAATATTAAGATCTTAGTAATGTAGAAATGTGGGATATTATAGTCTGTTTTAGATGGTATCTGGCATTGTTGTCTCATTCTGTTTTCAAACTTGTTTATGATCTGCAAAAATAAGAGCTGTAGTGAATCAACAGAAAACATTTTTCAGTCAGCTATACTGAATTCCAATGAGAAAGTTGTTCTCATATAATCTTCCTACATCCAGAAAAAATTTACTGTTTTTCTAGTTGGCTTTTTTTTTTTTTAAATAAAATCATCTATGCTGCTTAGTCTTAGATTATTATGTGGGTAGCTTTCTTTATGATTAAATCTACCTTTTTCACTTTTTCTGGTTTATTGCAAGATAATTTTGTTATAGGAAGGTAGGGTTAATCACATTACTGTATTATCAGAGAAATATTTTTCTTTTTTTTAGAGCATAACATAAGAACTTCATTACTTAAAAAAAAAAGAAAAAAAATGCACCTCCCCAGAAATTACTCCTTACTTTTTTAGGGGGAGGGATACTAGATATTGAGCCTAAGGCCTTTGTACTGCGTTTCATCCTCAGTCGTTTTTAAAATTCTTATTTTGAGTTAGGGTCTTGTTAAATGGCTAAGTTGTCCAGGCTGTGCTATAGGTATGTACCATCATGTCCTGCTTACTTTTTAATTTATTCTTGGTACATCTAAATATTCATACTCTTGTGCACGCGTGTGTGCTCGCATGTGTGTGTGTGTGTGTGTGTACATGTATGTATTTAAGCACACATTTGTCCCATGTCTGATCATAGTTTGATAGTATAATTTATTTTGAGCATCTGCTAGCAAGAAATCTGCTTATGGTTCAAACTCTGCTCAGAATGAATCTGAAATGGGAAGATTATTTCCCCATGGCATCATAATGAGGAGTACACAGAGGTGATGAACATTAACAGAGATTTATCTACCTAATATATACTATTAAGTGATAACTTCTGGGACAAAACTGGGTAAGTTTATATAATATACATGATAAATATTCCTTAATGTTAAGATAGTTGTTTATTAGATTTTAGAGTAATCATGCCCTTTTCTTAGTTACTAACCCTTATTCTAGTATTTATTTATGTATGTATGTATGTATGTATGTATGTATGTATGTTGTTTTTTGAGACAGGGTCTTGCTGTATAGTTCAGGCTGGCCTTGAAGTCACTATGTAGTGCAGGCTGGCCTCAAACTCACTGCAGTACTTCTGCCTCGGCCTCATGAGTGCTGGGATTACAGGTGTGCACCACCATGGTTGGCTCCTTGGTCTCATATTTAGAATGGTGCAATTAGGACATTATAAATATTATCCTTTGTCTTATGTTTTATGTAAAAATGTGGGCATATTTTGTTTGTTGTATTTTTGCGTTCTCATCATTGAAAGAAGCAAAAATTGATTCAATATTAGATTTACCTCCTCCCTACATGATTTCTCTTGAATTTTATAAATCTCTGACTCTAAGTTTAACCTTTGACCTCTTAGGCCTTTAGATGTCTTTCTGGGAAGACCTCACTAATGGATCAAAGGAAGAATGATAGTATTGTTCCTAGTATAACTCAGTTAGAAGATTTTCTGATAGAACACAATTCCAATGTTGTTTGGCTTCTAGTTGGTAAGTAGAATATATTTTCTTGTACTTTATTATGCTTTATGTCTATTGTGACTACTGCTAGATTTTAGGCAGTAGTTAACTGAACTTGGACTACAGTAACATTTATTTTTAGGAGATGAGATTTTAAATTTATCTCTTCTTTTTGAATATTTGCCCTAGAAACTGCTCTAGGATGTTCTTTACTTTTCCTTAGGCTGCCTCCTTACATGAATGACTTAGGGGAGATGGGAGGAGCCTATCCACACACACAAACACACACACACTTCTGTTTTATTATCAAAGTACACCTCTTCATAGTAAGTAATATTTTTATAGTAAAATAGAATGTATATTCCTAATTAATCTTTCAGTCTATATTCTCACTCCTTATGTATTTAAAAGTAGGCGCTGCTATTTACAATTTTTGTGTAATCGCCTAGAAGTTTTCTACAAATAGTTCAAGCCAGGCCTGATGGCACATGCCTATAGCCGTAGCACTTGGGAAGCTGAGGCAGGAGGATTGCAGGGAGTTTGAGGCTAGCCTGGGCTATGTAGTGAGTTTGAGGTCAGCCTGGCCTACATAAAGAGGTCCTGTCTCAAAAAATCAAAATGAAATACAAATACTGTAGTTCAAAACAGTGTATAATTAAATGGCAAAAGGTGGAGTGGGACGGGGAGAGAAGCTGAGGACGAAGAGGAGATGAGTGAATGAATGAATGGATATGAAGGAATGTGAGGAAGAAATACAAAAATAATACCAAGAAAAGGAGAAATTACCATAGGCTATTATTGCTTAGGAAATTTTCATAAAAGACAGTATATGATTTGAATTTTTTCATAGGAACTGGAAACAGAAAAATAGGAAAGGTAAGAAAGGAAAAGAAGGGTGATGATTTTTGTTGAACATCTTTTGTGTGCAAAATACCACAAGTATTTTGCATGTGTTGGCTCAGTGCTCAGAGCAGGTAGATTTTATTCTTTTCCTTTCAACATGCTGGGCAGTTGAGGCCCACAGACAGTAAATAACTTGGATCACACAGCTATTTTTTTGTTTTGTTTCATTTTGTTTTTTTTTTTCCTGAGTGCATGCTTATGCTACTTTCATGACGCCACAGGGTGTTGGGCAGGGATAAGAGCGAAGGTAAATGTATATGGAAGGAGTTGTAATGCTTCATGATTTATAAGTGGATTGAGTTACTATTCACACTTTATGTTCTATATTTTCTACATGATGAAATTGAACTATTGTAAATTATTAATGAAATTCAGTAAAGGAAATGAATACCACAGCAGAATTCTTTCTTATTTCACATTTGTTTCCTTTCTACCACTGAGAATTTCTGACTTTCTGACTTTTCTGTGAAAACTCTTTTAAGAAAAAGAAAACAGTAATAACAACAAGCAGTAAAACATTTGAGTGATTTATTTTGAGCCCTGTATTTTATTAGTGACCTTATCTATTGAAAGGGTGGTAATGGAGGGCAAGATACAGTGAAAAGTCCACGAGTCCTAGGTGGGTTAATACTAAATGGATACTTTCTGGGGAAGTGCTTCTTTCCTAAGGACCTGTAACAGCCTACTGTTGAACCACTGATTCATGTGAAAATTTGTACAATGTAGCCTTAAACCCAAAACCCAGTGCATAACATCAGGATAATTTTTCAGGAGAATTTTTGTAGAAATCATTTTTTTGTTGTCCTGGGAGTTGAACTATATCCCCAGGCCTTTAGTTGTTTGAGTTTTTTTGTTTTCGTTTTTGTTTTTAAGACAGGGTCTCCCTAAGTTGATAAGTTGCACTTCGTGATCCTTCTGTCACAGCTTTCCAGAATGCTGGATGTTAGGCATGGGCTACCATGCCTGGCTTGTAGAAATAATAACCTCTTTGTTATTATTTTGTGGTCCTGGTTCAACCCCCAAGACCACAAAAAAACCTATTTCTAAAAAAATCTCTTGAAACAATTATCATGATATGCATTGAGTTTTAGGTTTAAAGCTACACGAACAAATTTTTACTATAAATCATTGTTTCAGTAGTAGGTTGTTACAGGCCCTTCAGAAAGAAGCATTTCCTGAGAAAGTATGCATTTAATATTAACCCACCTAGGACTTGTAGGTGGTACAAAGCTGTTACCGTCATCCTAAGCTACTTTGAGAAATGCCTACATTTTGTTGTGACTTTCAGTGCTACTTGTTTTACATTAAGTAATTTTTTTAAAAAAAGTTAATGTTATGTTGCTAAAAGTTTACATGTTACATTGGTATGAATCAGTTTCTCTTAATTTACAAAATAGTTATGTATATACTTTATAAAGGGCAGATAAAGGAAAATTTATTATCAAAGCTACTTTTCTTGTGTTTTGCTTTTATATAGTCATGAATTAGAGTTTTGGAAGGAGTATAAATTTTATAGGTGAATATAAACTTTTCATGAAAAACTGGTCAAATTTAGAGTATCATGTACTGTAACATATTCAGTGATGTTCAACAAAAGTAGGTCATTGCCTTGTCAATTGTACCAGAAGATTTAGTGTGAGGTAGAATATTAAATGTTCTTTAGAGTAAAAGTACCACTTGTTTTCATGTATTTTTTAAATACAAGGATTGTGGGATTGCTGATTTAAAAAACAATGACTTTTCTCTAATTAAAAAAAATCATTTACTTTTCTTTCAAATGGCAGTAGCCTATTTTGGGAAATAGCTTGGGAATGAACTTATACTTGAGGTTTTGGTCTAATAAAGGTGGATATTTTTCCAAATTTTTACAAATACTATGTGGGCTATCTCTTGTAGAACATCATTAAATAAATATGTTGAGTAAAACAGTATAAAACAGCAAAAAAGGAAAGTTGGATAAGATAAAATCAACCTTTAGTATTAAATTGTAAGCAGGCAGATTGCCACATAGAAGGAAATCATATCATTTCTGATATTTTCTTTTCTCCCAATAGCTACCATTTTGTCCTGTGGATGGATTATTTATCTCACATATTACAATTCTCGGAATGTTGGTCTTATTTTAACACTGGTTCTTAACAGATTGTACAAGCATGGCTATATCCATATTGGTAAGTTTGAATAACACTGAATTTTTCCTTCCACGTAATCTTAAGATGTATACTACAAATTTACATTTTATCAGCAGATAGTAACTTTTAAAATTTACCTTTGTTTCATGAAGGTTAAAATGATCTAAGTGAACTTTTCTCTCATGCAACATTTCATGATTAGAGATGACCTTTCATGCAGTGTTCCATGGTTAACGATATCTTTCACCCATTCTTTTTTTTTTTTTTTACCCCATTCTTATTTCTTAGTGTTTCTATAGTAATTTTTTGACTTTTTGTTTTTGCTTATAAGAGGTATTTATTAAAAGAATTTTCATGTATAAAATATGTAAATAGAGATGTTTTTGAGAGTCTGCCATCCAAAGAAAAAATTAGATGTTCTGTAGTTTTGCTTTTTTTAAAAAGTGACTCATACTATAAAAATATATAGGTAAGATTATCTTGTATATTCCATTTTGTGGGCCTGCTTTATTCATTTAATTTTTGACTACTAATCAAGGGGAAGTTTGGGTTTTAGAAACCAGTGAGAAAATGGGAGGAAGGATGCCTGGACAGAACTATTCCAACCTTCCTTATATTTTAATACCTCTAATAGATGTAAGTCATTAATACCTCTGATGGACATAAGTAAACATCTCTCAAACATAGGTATCTTATGTTAACATAGACCAATGACTGGTTCTTGCAGTCATCCAAATTAATGGAGAAAAATGGTGAATTAGTCAATGTTCCGAGTTTGTTTAATGTCTAAGAAGTAGCTACCTAAACTAAAACCCTCACATATTTAGTAGCTCATTCCATAGTGATGATATATATTGCAATTTTTTTGCTTACATTGGAGAATGATGGAAAATTTGTAAGACTAGGGATATTAGGGAGTGGGAAGAGAGTATTTAATTATTAAATAAATTGAAAGCTAAGATTGCTTTAAGCATTACTTGTTCTACTATTAAAACAGTTATGTTGTTTTTTTCCTCCTACAAATAGGTTCCTTCTCCTTCTCTGTTCTTTCTGGAAAAGTCATGGTTCGTGAAATCTATTACATTACAGAAGACATGTCTATTAGGTAACAAAGATAAAGGACTCAGATAAACATTAAATATTGTAAAAAGTTTCTGTTTTATTTAATTGTCTTGCCTCTTCAAATAAACCACTTTTTCTAGCCAGGCGTGGTGGTATGTGCATGTGGTCTCAGCTACTTGGGAAGCTGAAGCAGGAGAGCTGTGTCCAGGAGTTTGAGACAGGCATGGGCAACATAGTGAGACCCTGTCTCAAAAAATTTTTTTTCTCACAATAAATCATACTTGGTGAATTGATGTTTTAAAATGTTTCTGTCAGTGGATTAATTTAGTTAAGATTTAGACTGGCAAGAAGATTCTTTTTTTTTTTTTTGGTGCTGGGGATCGAACTCGGGGCCTTGTGCTCGCAAGGCGAGTACGCTACCACTGAGCTAAATCCCCAGCCCCTAAGAAGATTCTTAAATAATAGTTTGTACAAACGAATACTCTCATTTCATATCTGGATGAACAATTGAACCATTGCATTACCTGACTCTTTCTCTTGTAGAATTCCTGGTGGTTATTTGCTATATGAGAAACAAAGTTCAGCGATGTTTATAGTTCTCATCCATTAGCTCCATATTGGAGATGAGTTTAAAAAATTATTTTGTATCAGTTAGCAAGTGATGGAAACACAAATGTGAATATAATAGGAAATGATAATGTTTGAAGTTCTTGCTTCTGTCAGCCTTGAAGAAAAGCCTACTTCATTTTTGTAGTTTTCTTAAAATTTGGACTTAGATGAAAATCCAAGATTTTGAATCATTTGAGAGCATTAGGATTTGGCAGATTTCGTAACTCAAAGCTATAGTAGGCAACTTCTGTGCTAGTCTAAATTTATTTCCAAATGAAAACTAATAAAAAAGATTGAGTCCATCCGTTGGGGTATAAGGTAATAAATCATTTTGAGAAATGGAGGCATGTCTTTAAAAGCTTTCCTTTAGTATGCTAACATCCCTTTAAGGTTTATATGATTTATAGTTTATATGATTTTTACATTAAAAGATATGGCTGTTAGTGTGACTCAGTAGTAGAGCTCTTATCTAGCATGTATGAAGCCCTAGGTTAATCTTCAACACCGAAAAATTTAAAAAAATTTTTTAAAAAGAACTAGGTTTTGTGACACACATCTGTGATCCAAAATTCTGGGATCACACGAGCCCAGCAACTAATTGAGACCTTGTCTGAAAAGAAAAAAAAGAGGACTAATATATGATATTGATCTGTGTCTGTATATATTTTATATATATATGTATATATGTATGTCTCAATTCCATACAATGGAAGTACTTATTATATTTCATAACATTTGCTTAAAAAATTTGAAAAATACTAACCTCGTCATGATGGTGCTTGCCTGTAATCCCACCTTCCAGCTACTTGACATGCTCAGGCAGAATCCCAAGTTCAAAGCCAGCCTGGGCAACTTAGTGATGTCTCAAAACAAAAAAATATATAAAGGGCTGTGGACCTACTAAATGCAAGGTCTGGGTTCAATTCCCCAGTACAGTTAAAAAAAAAAGGTCTTGATTAGCACTTCATTTTCCTGTTATATATAATTTAGCATTACATTTCACCTAATGAAAACTACTAATTCAAAAAAAATATGTTATACATGATAAATATGTACAGTTTTTGCCAATTGAAACTTAAAAATTTAAAGTCTTACCTAATTTGGAGTTATGCACATTACCTTTGCCATTTTAATTGGAAGATTATAAAAGTTAGAAGAACATATTTTATTCTTGGTCCTCAAAGAGGTGCATATTTGTGCATGCCAGTGTACTTTTGAGAATTTTCTGCTTTTCCTTATTCATTAATTGCCTACCTTTTATAATAACTAATTAGGAAATAAGTAATCTGTTACTTAAATTTTCATTTTTTGCGATCTACCTTGCTTAGGATTCAAGATGGATTTATCATTTTTCGGTGGTGGAAAATGTATAACCCAAAGCAGAAACAACATGGTAAGTTTTCATTTTTTAATGTGTTTAATTAAATCAGAACTTTCATTTATGGATATTTAAATGTTCCACATCTTACAGATATTTTAAAAGCTGTGGAGTTTGCAGAACTCTGACCTTACCTGTGCTTGGTTGAAAATCTTTCAGCTTTCCTATTGTCTATTTAAGTTCAGTTCCATTAGCCTGTTACTTATTCGGGGTTACCCTCGGTGTGATCGCTGCCTCTCCTCCTGCTGGCTCCAGGGAGCCTCTGAGGCAGTGCAGATGGGCTCCCTAGCATGCTTGTCTTGGTACGCCACTTCAGCCTTTATGGATTTATTTATACTTCTATCTGACACTGTTACTCATTCTCACTTACCAAGTTGTAGTAAAGATGAACAGAAAAGAGGCAGTGCAGGTCCTAGACTACCTTCGGGGTTTGTTTTTTTATTCTCAGAGCCTTACCTTTTGTCACCCAAGTTTATTCCCTAATGTTTTGTACTTCTGCCCCTGAATCTAACCGTCCTACTTCATGTTCACTGTACCAGTTGCTTCAAGGACAGTAGATGCTGTCTTGATTTTCTAGAATACTGCTTCTCAAGCTTTGGATCCCAGGAACCCTTTATATTCATCTAAATAATTGATATCATCTGTGTTTCTGTTCCTCCTTTTGGAAATTCCGAGTACATTTTTTTGTTTTGTCTTGTGTTGCTGAGGATCTAGGGCCTCTTTGTGCTGAACAAGTGCTCTGCCACTGAGCTGTGCCTCCAGCTCCCATGTCAAAATTCTGAAATGATGATTAGGTTCTTTATGTAACTTTGGAACTTTCCAATGAAGTGCTGATTTGCTATTTTCCTCTGTGTGTGTGTGTGTGTGTGTGTGTGTGTGTGTGTGCGCGCGCGTGCGCGTGCGCGCGCTCGCTAACCTGGGTATCTTACCATCATTTATAACTTTACTCCTACAAGAAAATAGGCTTAAATTTGAAGTTTCTAAACTTATCATGAGTTTGAGCCAGCTTAAATTACTTTAGATTTTTCTACTATTTCCTGTTAGTCTTTTATTTTTCTTATTCCCTTGCCCCTATAGTCCTCCCCCCAACCTTCTATTATATATGATCTACTTTTCTTTGGTGAAGCTGGTGTGAATAGGTCAATATTTTGACATCTGTAAAATTAATGGAATCAGAATAATTAGAAATTAGAATATTGGGTAAACTTCATGTCTGGAAAACATTTAATAGCTAGGGTTGTTTGTTAGATAAGTTTGAACAGAGATAAGTTTTATCATATGACAAATGTTCGGAGGACCTTTGAAATGGTCTTTTGTAGTTTGTCATCTGTTACGTAGAATGACTGTTTTACTATTCATCTTAAGTCTGTCATTTTAGAATATCAGTTGTTAAACCATCATTAACAGCTTTTCACAATTGCTACAAACATTCTTATGGGAAAAACATTGTTCTTTATATAGGTCAATATGTTAATGTATTGAGAATCTTTAAGTTTTGTCTTTTCATAAATATGAATAAATCCTGAATTTCAAGTCATTCTGTGTACTATGATCTGTGTTAAATTTTGTGGGGAAAATATTCCTGATTGCTTTTTGTATTTTACTTGGCTGTCAACCATAAAGGTAATGTTAAAGTAAATATACCTCACAAAATTTACTGCACAGATGGCTAAAATTTATTCCTTGAAATCAAGTCCTTTTGAGTTCATACCCAGCTTTTGACACGTTAATTTAGCTTTCAGCTGGCCTAGTATTTCTTGCTCTGAATGAATTTGTAAAGTCTGTGTAGTATGTTCCTTAGATGTAGGTTTACTTTTGTAGTGTATTTCCTGCTACCTGTCATGCTTTGTTAACCTTGCAGACTGCTCACTAGATAATTAACTCTTTTGACTTAATTCATGTTTAGTTAACATAAGCTATATTATTAACAAGATTACAGTAAAGCTGAAACAAATCTTTTTTATGTGACGTGTGATTGAAAAATAAAGTATATGTTTAAATAAAATTACAATAAAAGGCACATTGCCATTAACCTCTCTCTAAACACTCTCCCTTTTTTCGAATAAATAAGTCATTCTCTTATTCAGAATAAGAGAATATTTAAGAATAAATCATTCTCCAATAAATAATAAGTCATTCATTATTGTTCTTGCCACTTTCTGAAGCAGTCCTGGAAGTCCTTTATTGTGAGGGTCTTCAATTGTGGTGTTGTGGCTGCCTTGATGTCCTGAATCAATTAAAAATATTTTCCTTTCGTCGTCATTTTGACTTTTGGGAAGGTTCAGAAATTGCATGATGCCAAACCAGGTATGAGTAAAGTGGACAAGGACATATGTAATGTTTTTTACAAGCCTGCCTTTCAGTTGGATGACACTCAGTAGCAGCATTCACTGAAGAAATTCACCGTTCAGGAACAGAATATAGAATAAAGTACATAAAGGGTAAATAGGCTACAAACTAAACTTTTGATGAAAACTGGGTGATATTAGTACATTATAATTATTATATGTAACATGACAATGTAATAGTGGACTACATTCACCAGCATGACCTTGTAGTCTAGATAATATTTCTTACTAGTTAAGGGCATGTCCATGTTCTTTGACAATTAAGCACTACTAATAGATATTGAGATTTCTTGGTGGGAAATTTAGAATCTGAGTGGGGCATGTAACCTGAATAGAATAGCCAGCTACATAGCCTTCCCAGGAGGTGAACTGAAGACTGTCAGTGGGCAGGGCTGAAATTTTCATTACGAAGTTTTACAGTTGTCTTGTGTGGTGGCACTCACCTGTAATCTCAGGAATCTGGAGGCTAGGGCAGGAGGATTGTCTCAAGTTTGAGGTCAGCCTGCACTACATAATGAGTTCAAGCCTAGCCTGAATTATAGAGCGAGACCCTGTCTCTAGAAGAACAAAACAAAACAAAACAAATTTGCAGTTGCTCTGTTAGAGGAAAAGAGTGATGATCAAGTGTCCAAATTCTGTGTCATATGCCTGGGATAATTTGAGCCAGGAACACATTCATATTTGCCAATTGTTCATACAGCCCTTAAAAAAAAAAAGAAAACAACATATCTAAATGGTTTACCATAGATAGAATTTGTTGCAAAATTTTCCCTAGGTTAAGCTATTGATGTGCTATAGATGATTGTTGGGTAAAGGTTAGGTATCTGTCAAAAATTTTTATTTTCAAAATAGTTGATTGTAACCTATTCTTTTGGAAAATAAATAGCAAGACCAGTTGCCTCTTAACATGTGATGATACAGTGCTTAAATCTGAGTAGTCATGCACCTTTCTTATCCAGAAGGAATTCTTAGAGTAAGAAGTGAAAGGATGATGGTAAAGTATGCCTCTTTCTGTTATTTTATTAGAAGTTTTAGCTTAACATGATATAGTACTTTTAAATGTTGTTACATCTAAATCTTGTCTGTTCAATAAATAAAAACCACTGTACAGTTTTTAAAAGGTCAGTGGACTATTTTTTCTTTTAGTAAGTATTGATTCAGAGTATTATGAAGCCTTGGCAGCACTTTTGCATGTTTGCTTTTTTTTTTAAATTACAAGTGATAATGTTTCCCAATTACATAATTAAGTTTTTCCTTATTTGTCTGTGGAAAACAAGACATCTCAGTAAGCTGTTTGCTTAGGAAACTTGAGTGAATCCATAATATTCATTTATATTTTCTATATAAATTTAACTCTTAAGTCATGATTTTTATGTCTACAGCTTTTATCTATTTGGTATTTTATTAAGACATTTTTGGGGAGCCTTAGTACCTGAATGCCACCATCTTTTATAGTAAGGAATATGGGAAAATTTCTGCTTTAATCAAGGATAGAGTAATTTTAATGTAGAGATGAGATTTAAGAGAACCAGGAAAATATATCTTTCTTAAATCATGCAGAAAGTTTTCTCTTTGACTCCCAGTATCATTGGAATGAATGAAACCTAGAACCTGTTTTCCAAATTCCCTGGAGAGGGAAATGCCGGTGAGAAATCTAGTGCCACAAAATTTAATGATCCTGACTCCTGAATTTCATCTTTTTTTGAAAATTTTATTTTATTTTAATGGTACATTTTAGATGTACATAGTGATAACATTCATTGTAGGGGATTTGTACCTGTACATGACATACCTTGTTGCTTCTTTTTTTTCCATTCCCCTCCCCTCACCCCCTCCTCCCTCCCTATTTACAAAAGCTTTGTTTCCATTTTTTCCTTCCATTTCTTATTTCTCTTATCCTCTGTTCTGTTCCCCCTCCCTTGTTCCCTTTCCCATTTGGACATTTTCTTCCCTTTCCCAATATGATACATTTTAGTCTTTATTTACACTTTCAGTTTCTCATACCAGAGAAACCATGCGGTATTTAAACATGTGTGTCCAATTTGTTTCACTTAAGAATATGGTCTCAAGGGCTGGGGATTTAGCTCAGTGATTAGAGTGCTTGCCTGGCAAGCACAGGGGCCTGAGTTCGATCCCCAGCACCGGGGGAAAAAAAAAAAAAAGAATATGGTCTCAAGATGCATCCATTTACCTAGGAATATCTCAAACTTATCATTCTTTATGGCACAGTAGTACTCCATAGTATGAAAAAACCACATTTTCTTTATCCATTCTGCTGTTGATGGGCATTTGGGCTGTTTCCAAGATTTAGCTATTACAGACTGTGCTGCTATAAACATGGGTGTACATATATCGCTGTGGTATGATGCTTTTAATTCTTTTGGGAAGATACCAAGAAGTGGAATAGCTGGGTCAAGTAGAATCTCTAGTCCTAGTTTCCTGAGGAATCTCCACACTGATTTCCATAGCGGTTGCACCAGTCTACATTCCCACCAACAGTGGAGAAGGGTTCCTTTTTCTCCACATCCCAGCCAGCATTTGTTATTGGCTGATTTGTTGATAATAGCCATTCTTTGTGGAGTGAGGTG